>CAJVPK010000492.1:0-30611 GCA_910592015.1 Diversispora eburnea | reverse complement strand
TTCTATGCGGTATACAAAATGAGTTCTCAAGATGATATTAATCAAAATTGGCAGAAAATTGAAAATGACGTAAAAGCGAAGCTTATAAAGTTTCTTCAAAGTGATGAAGAATCGATTTCTTTAGATATAAATAATGCTATAGAGTATGTATTTTACTTATATTATTTGAAAAAATTAGGCCTCACACCAGGTCCACAAATGACGACACGCGACTAAATGCATCGTCGGTATATTTTTTTTACACATGTGACCTAATACGCAAAATGTATGTCCTCGAGTGCGGCCTAAAAAGCAAAATGCACGTCATTCGAGTGTGGCCTAAAAAGCAAAATGCACATCACACAGGCGCATGTCTTAGCGGCTCTCAAGTGACGATACAAATGCAACCTATATAGCATCCGATATCTAGACTATAACTATTCCGAAGAGTGACGACTAAAAAGCAAAATGTACGTTATTCGAATGACGGCGCAAAAGCAAAATGCACATCACACAGGCGCATGCCACAGTGGCTCCTGAATGCAATCTGCACATCACCTGAATCATTAAAGGGAAGCAAATATCAGACTTATTAAAGGTCAAAACGGGTAGCTATAAAATAAGTAGATCTCAGTATACTCATAAGCAGGTAACAGTATACCCATAAGTAGGTAACAGTCTAGTATAAGCTGACAACAATATATATATATTGTTGTCGGCTAAGCTAGTTTGATATGCTAAAACCCCTTTACAATAAAGAACGCACCTTGTGATATTCTCTTAAAAGTTTTTGATAAATAGTTTAAGTTGAGCTGATCTCAGTGATCCTTATGAAATTGTAATAAATTATTTAAGTATTGTTTGAGAATATTTGTTATCCTTCAGATCCTTGTTCACAAGTAGGTATAACATTATATAAAATTTTCAACAGTTCAATTTAATTCAGTTTAACAATAAAGCTGAAACTGAACTGAAACTTCCAGTTTGGTTTTAGTTTGAAATTGAGAACTGAATACTCAAACTGAAACTGAACTAAAACTGAACTGGTTATTTTCAGTTTAAATATGATCACCATCCTTATGTAATTATCAACTAATAAAAACAAAACACATGATTAAATAATAGACACATTTGTCCAGGTGATCAATATTTCATGTGTAATAAATATTCGGTAATAAATATTCGGTGACAAATATTATTCTTTTCACATGTAAATGATATTCGAAGGGTGTGACACATGGTGATAAATACAGTATATAAACTGAAAATTTTGATTTCGCTTTCAGTTTTTCAGTTCAGTTTCTATGAATAAACCAAGACCGAACCAAATTCAAACTGAAACTGGACTAAACTGAAACCAGCAGATTAGTTTCAGTTTGAGTCAACCAATTGAGAGCTTTAATTCTATATATACCTGCTGCCTAAATTCAAATGCCGAAATGCTCAAATCCCATATTATTACTAGTAAATTTTGCCAAAATCCCAAATACTATAAATATGGAATTTCGGCATTCCAAATTCCAAACTATTTGAAATTTGGGCAATGGGTATAATTCTATACTATTGACTACACCAATTTCATTTCTAAATAAAATGGTCATCATTATATATCTATACGAAATGTGTAGTGACAAAAAAATGAATTAACAATTCTACATTATCTAGCCTTAAAAATGAATTAACAATTCTACATTATCTAGCCCTAAACTAATTACTTTTTTTCAGACCTAAGAAAAAAAAAAGATAAAAATGGGCTGAAAGTTTATATTGCCTGTTTTCTGAGCCATAAATATGTTAATACTGACCTATACGATTTACAAAATATTTTCCATATTTTAGCAGAATGGTAAAAAGAGAAAGAATTTTATAGTAAAGTATGTGTTACTGGAAGCATCAGATTGTTCCCGATGAAGCAAGTAAAGAAGACATTAACTTGTCGGAGAGTGAAAAATTTTCTTGTAACCTAGCAACAATACTGGCAAGAGACAGAGAAGTAGTGGCAGTAAACTTGAAAATTTTATCCAACAATTATAAAGTTTACATCGCTAAGAACAGTGCTTGGTCTGAAAATGATCGTAAATATATTTACGAAATCAAAGAATACCTGGAGGTTTTATCCAAAATGCACTCATATCATTCCAACAAGCATTTGAAAGAAAGGAGATGAAAATTTTATAGTATTGCGTATTGAAGTACTGTTCTATTAAGCTTGATTATAGATTGGACAAACTTAAGAACGATATAATCTATAGTAAAAACAAATCACATATTAAATCTTTCTTAGAATTTGCTAAAATTAACGTTGTTAATATAGATAAGGTGAAAGAAAGAGGATTTGTTACGAATATTACAAAAAAGTCAAAAAAGATTCTGCGATTCAGGAAAATTTTTTAAGACATATTAAAAAGGCGGGATCCTATGTTGGATCTTTGATGGATATCACAGATTGCGTACGTAGAGAAAAGTACCGAACCTCATTTTCTCATATAGATTTATATTTATTAGATCCTATTATGGCCGATCAAAGATTTTATTCCTGCTCAATACGAAGATTTTAAGAAAGCATGCTTGGAAGATGAAGAAGTAAGGTATAGACTAAACTGTGTATATGGTGACGAACTAGACCGTGATAAACTTATTCAAATATTTTTACATGCAGAATTGAATGTATTGATCAAAATAATGGACCAGGACAAGAAAAGTAGGTCATTTATAGAAGTATCCAAGAGTTGTTTCAAATTTATACAATCCAAACACATGAATTAAATCATAGATGGAAACTTCCCGATACCTTCAAGAAAGAATTTGTGTCAAATACTCTATTTGACCTTGATCAGATCATAGAGAGTGGAATAGAACACTTCAATAGTATGATTTCTAGTGATGGCGAAAGTGTGATCAATATTTTAATGATCGATAATATTGAATTTTCAGATGACTTTAATAAGGATAATTTTTATTAATAATAAATTGGCGTATGTTACAAATTAAAAAGTTCAAAGCGAAATCTTAAGATTTTGTGCACACAAATTTAAAAAAAATCGAAGTTATTTATATTTTATATCTTTTTGTTCATTACGAATACGAATTTATCAAAGTCTATCATGTTATGTTACACAAATATTTACAATTTTAGCAAAGCTACGCCCTTCGTCATTTTTACATTTTACTTAGCTGGCCGTGTATTACTTTACGAAAAATATAATAAATAAAAAAGTATTTGTATTTATTGGTAAAATTTTTTTTCTAGAGAAAATTAGCTTAAAAGTTCCTCACGATAGGGAAAAGAAAAAGGAAATCAAAAGAACAAAATAACAACGACAATATGTCTCAAATGCCTGCTGCTGCTGCTGATGGTGGTAAGATTTTGTGAATATATATTTTTTTTAAACAAATTCGAGTTAAAAGATGGGATTGAGAGGAAAAAATAGTAGTAAATTTTGAATTATTGCGGATTATTGCTTATTGATGGATTATTGGTGGATGTTGATATATTATTGATGGATTATTTTTTTTTAAAAAAAAATGGGTTTCCTAATATAATACTTTTTTTCTTAAACAAAAGAGGAATTCTTTGATCCAATGAATATGGATGATTATGATGAAATTCATATGGATAATACGGCAGGTCCTTCTCATCAACCAAGTTATAATATAAGAGATGGAGGTCAATTTACTAGTGGGGATCGTCATGGCGGTAGTGGAGGTGGTGGTAGTAGTGGTTATGATGAAGGATTCTTTTCATCAAATCCTCAACAACAACAACAACAACAACAGCAACAACAACATCATCACAAAAGTAGTCATCATCATAGACAAAATCAACAAGGTGATAAAACTGTAGATCAAGATTTCTTTAATGGTGGGTGGATGTTTTTATATATGTATTGTGTAAATACTGTAAATATTATATATCTCTCATATCGTATGTTTAATTATTTTTTATATCATAAAAGATTTTCCGGACGATTTCGATGACGAGGATTTAAAATGAAATAAAAAGAATGTGTCGGGTAACATTAATATATACAAATAATCTATCAATTATTATATCAATTACTACATTGATTATTAGATCGATTTTTGTACACATATGTAATATTTGATTCATTTTTTCTCTTTTATTTTGTGTTAATGAAATGAGAAGAAAGAATTATTATTATGGGAAAATGTGAATTCCCAAATTTATTATAGGATAACAATTTATAAAGGTAAACAAAAGATAATAATAATATTCATCATTCAAAAAAAAAAACTTTCAAGGTAACGTATTACTATTATTATTTAGAATAATAATAATAAAGTCATTTCGCAGAATGAGAGAATCATCTCATTGTTAAAAATAATTTATTGAATAATTCAACCGTAATTTCATTTATTATTTGAACCAACGGAATGAGAGGAAGTGAGAAGGAATGAGAGAGAATGAAATCTAAAGGATGCATCATAACTCAGTCAAATTGGTCCGGCAATTTTTAACTCCAGCTTTCCCTCATCCTTTCATTCTTCTGAATATACTGAATATATTCTTATGATTATAAAACAATTGATCGGAAGTAATTTACAAACTTTAGCATCATCAACAAACAAAAATATATCAAAAGTTCCTTCCTTAAGTAATTTACATTTCCAAATCTATACAACTATATGAAATAATAAAACTTTCTATAGAATAAATTATGGTCAAATGCCTTAGATTTGACTTGGCCTTAAAAGTTAAATTTTAATTTTATATAAGATCAAAATTTGTATAAATATAAATTTATCATATTCATCATATTCACATGAAATTGGATGTCAAAATCCTGATATCACTTCAATTATAGTAACACCAAGGTAAGATATTAGTATTTGGTTATTATAGGTAAAGATGGTACCCACATATCATTATTTATTAATTAATTTTCAATCAATCAATCATTTCATTCATTAACTCACTCACTCACCACATTTCCAAATTTTTTTTTTTTTGATTTGGATCTTTATTTGATTGAACATATAGTCAAAGGTGATAATAATTAAGATGTCAAAAATTTATCAAGATTTTTTTTTTTTTTAGTAGTTAATAACCAGTTAAATTTAATGTGTAACATCAATGAGAAATATGTTACGATTGTGTGACTAAAGAGATTCTATAAAAGAGAGATGTAATGACGCCTTTAAGCAATTTAAAAGGATGTCAAGGTCATTTTTAACATTTCTTTTAATTTTGTTAGGAAATTATTATTCAATCAATAATTAGTGCAACAATTAATATCAAAATTTGATTCCAAAATAATAGCACACTAGTTTTTGACGCTACGTTCGACTTTAGTAATGCAGAATGGGAACATACGTGTTTGCTCGATAGTGAATTATATTATGTTAGAACTTCTGACGGAAAATGTATTTATGGAGGTGACATTAATATTGAGTCACTTATACGACGAAAACGTGTAAGTTTAAACCATCTTATCTTTCCGTCTTATCTGACATATCTCATTCACATCTCATTCATATCTCATTCATATCATAACGTGATAAATATCTCTTCTTCTCACAGGCCAGTTTCAACGCCAACCCAGTAAAAAAATGGAAAAATGGAATCGTTCCATACATATTTGGCGCGTCTTTACCTAATGAACTTCGTAATAATGTATTGAAAGCAATGGAAATGTTCAAAGATTGTTCAATAACATTTGTGGAGAGAACAAATGAGATGGATTATCTCAAAATTATTAATGGTAAGGGATACTGGTCATCTTTGGGTAGGATTGGCGGAATGCAGGTCTGTGTTTTCATAATTACCACAGTCCGTCATATATTATATATCATATATTGTAACAGTAGCAATTCATTTCACTAAAGGAATTATCAATTGCCCCTGGTAACTCAAACGATCCTGTTGGTGCTTCTGCGCATCAACTCATGCACGCGCTCGGATTTTGGCATGAGCACACCCGTTTGGACCGTGATGATTGGATTACAGTGAGAGGGTTTGAAACCCCATTTTTTAAATCTAATTTCGCGAAGCATCAAAATACTATAGATATTAGGAATCGGAATCATGGTTTATATGACTTGAAATCTATAATGCATTATGCATTGACCGATTATATAGATCTTACTGATCCTACTGATAATACTATAATTTCTATGACTCCGACTCTGAGTGCTCAGAGAGGAATGCTGGGACAAAATATTAATATTTTTTTAGGTTTGTATTTCAATGTTGATATTGTCTTTTATATTGGGGGAAGGAACTAATTCCGTACATGATCTTTTTTTCATAATAAATCCAAATACACATTTTTTAATAAATAACAATTTCATTCCCACAATCCAGGTCGAAATAATGTAACATTAAGTGATGGTAATAAGAAAGCAATCAGAAATCTTTACTTTAATCCACGAGGTGGAAATTCCTCTTATGAACCATCTTATTGGGATGGTCATTATAAAAAATTCTATACTAATACTCCACCGTTTCAGCCAGAATTATCAAAATTACAATTGAATTTCACAGCCCAATCCCCAGGTGATTTAACTTTTTCATTCTCTGGTGGTGGGAGGGATTGTTATGGTTCCTTCAATATTGATAAGGGTGAGTTTGACCGATCATCAAAAAACATCTCCTTTACTAAGCGTTACATTAACTGTAATGGAAATGCAGAATCGTACTACCAAGGTCAATATAAACATAAACTTTTTTTTGGAACATGGGGAAATGATCAGAATCAGAATCTTGGATATTTTATTATTGGGTGGGTTTCCAGGGCCGAGGAGAGTCAATCACTTGAGGGAATTTGGTCTGGCTATTATTTCAATAACCTAAATAATAGCAATAACCAAATGGTAATTAACTTGACAGCAACAGCACTTCGTCCCAGGTTTGGTGATAATTTAATCTCTGGGTCTGGCTCAGATAGTGTTGGAGAATTTACAATAGAAGGTCGGCAAACTCGTCATGGTTTGGTCAACTTTATCAAACATTATAGTACTCACAGTTGGAATTATGATGGAAAGCTAAGTGGAATGGAAATATGGGGAAAGTGGTATTACTCTGGAATACCTAATGATGGAGTTTTTATAATATGGAAATGTTAGTAAATAATTTGTCATATACAAAATTTTTAATAAGCAATTAAGAGAATATTATATATTTATGTCGTATCCTTATTAAAGTTGAGAATACTTTTATTTAAATTCATTTATAACAATAATTTTCCGGACTCAAGTAGAAGTTCTTTCAATTTTTTGGGATTTTCAACCCATTCCAAACTGAACTTCTTTACAAAATTCAGGTCATGTTTTCAATAATGAAGAATAAATTGAATAAATTTACTTTGTTAATTAACAAATAAATTATAAGATTTAAAAAAAATTCATGGATTTGAATCATATGAATATAATGAGATAATAGCCATTAAGCCCACGATCCTGCAAGCCCAACTAGGCCTGCAGGTCGTGCCAGGTTCTAATTATTCTCTTTATTATCATTTGTGTCTAGATCTGAATAATAATAAATCCAGCCAATAAATCAGAAGTTGACCATGTATTTTACCATTCTGCTATTTTATTTCAAACTAATTTTGTAGATAATTGCTTAATTCTGCTTCTACCCTTCCTTTTTGATATTTAAAATTTAATGTTATCTATAAGAAAGAAGAATTAGCTTGATTGTAATTTATAAGAAATTTTGTTTATTTGCACTAGTCAAAATTTTAGAAATACTACACCAATAGGTGTAGTATTTATGAAGTTTCGACCAATGATACTTAAAAATGCCATATACCACAGCACGAAATATGTTAAGCCAATATGATTTAAAATTATATTAATAATAATTTGAAAACAGGTCCACCCAAATATATGCGCAAAATTTCGAGAACATATCAAGTCACGCGACATTAATTATCCAACGAACATTTCGTTTATGGCAAAATTGCATAAACTCGGCGAAAAAAAATCCAGCATGTAGTACTTCAATGGTTTTATCAACCAGGTGGCACATTTATGGAGCATGCTAAAAAATTGATATTATCAAAAAGTGAGTGCCTTCTTGTTCTTTGAATTCGAAGCCAGGTTATTATTCTAATGAATTGGTGAAGAATCAGAATCGAAATATATATCACCCAAAATATTGCATTTTGAATCTCTGTTAACTCTATTATTTTCTCTTTGTGAACATTCGGATTTGCTATCGAGTTTATAATATCTTACTGGATCTCCGAATTTTACTATTTTTAATGATTCATAAAGATCGATAGAAATTTTTTTGTATTGTAATTGATTAGCAATGTCGGAAACAATTTCTTTGAAGTCAACTATTGTTTTTCGATACTGATAAAATGATGGTAATGGGGTGGTTCAGAAGGAGATTTTGTTTTTTTCGAATTATGCATTATTTCTATTTTTTTTTTTCTGAGATTCTTAATTGTTTCTAATTTTTTTTTCGAAACTATTAATGCATTATCTTAGATATGTTGCAAACTAAATTTTTCGGAATAGTAGAAATTTTAGAACTAATCTATCAGATAATAAAGTTCTTTATCCAGCCTTGTATGTTAGTCGGTTTTGGTATTGCATTGCTATAGAATTGGATAATTTCCGAATTAGTTTATTGAATAATTCCAGATTGTCATTAACCATGTTTTCTTATTTAAACCATTGTTCTTAGGATTTTACATATAGAATTTGGATTCATTTCTTCTGGAAAATCTCAGTTTGTGGCTACAGATAATCGAGGGGTATCGGTTAATTCTCATTTAGATTAGCCTTAGGATTTTTAGATATACTACTTTCCTTTTCTATTTGTTTTTACCAATTACTTAGAAAGGCATGCTCCGATGAAAAAATGGTTTTCTAAAAAAGTACTATACTTAATTCTTTTTTAGTAAATGTGAAAAATAAATTTCTTGTCGACTCGTAGTCATGACTGGCCAGGTAGGTTGCAATCGCTAGTTACGTATGGCATTTTCGATTCATATAATTTTTTTTTTAATTCTTAGGCGATATTAAAATGATTCTCTTTATGAAAAATTCTCAATTAAAAAAAAAAAAAAAATTCAGCTTTTAAAAGGTTCACCATAATGCGAGTCAACTATATATAAAGGGTCAAGAGAAACTACAAGAAAGCTCAAGACAGATTATTTTATTTATTTTATTTTTTAAAAAAAAAAAACTGAAAAACATGAAAATTAAATTCAATACATGTCCTCTTTTATTGGTTATGTTTGCTGTTATCGCTTCGGCAAGCCCAATTAATGAAACCGCGCTTAACTTGATTGAGAAACGAGACTAATGCCCACTCACTGGCACTGACTCCTGCTGCTGGATAAGGGTAAAGGCTGCAACCCTGCTGTTGTTGGCTATGCCTGGGGAACTAACTGTGACAGGCTAATAAGAGTACCTACTGGTATTACATGTGATAGTGATAAAGTTCCTATTTCTCCTATGTTTGGTTTCGATGGAAATAGTCCCGAAAACTATTCCTGGAAATGGTCTGAATCCTGTGGTGGTGCTGATGGATGTGATTGCTGCAATGATTTCAACCGTGGTGGAAAATATGAATGGGCAAATTGGTGTGAACCCAGATGGATACCAGAAGGGAATCATAAATAATGTTTTAAGTACAATGGCTGTAGTGGTGGTCAGTGCTGCATTTCAAATTCGGTTGCTTATCCATGTGGTGGTTCTCCACAGATTGGTATTACCTATTGTTATTGCGATTCTAATCCTTGGGAATCCTGTGGCAGCGGCATAAACACTTATTGCTGGGCTAAATGTGGTCCAAATGCTCCTTGTAAAAAAAAATAAATCAGAATAAAATAATTATTTGTCAATAATCTATAAACTTTTAAATACTAGTTATAAAATAATAAAATAGGGACGGGTCATGTATTAAAAGATAAACTGATAGTCAACAAAATTTTTTTTAAATTAGTCAATAAATTTTGAGTAAAAATATCTCCATTACGTTGTTTATTTCTATAAATTGTTATCTATTAGTTATGAAAGTTATTATTAATAGTTAAATCGGATAATAAAGGTTTATTTCTCATAAACAAGAACAAATTTATTTTGATTATTTTTTAGAAAATGATTGCACTATTTCAGAGAGGAGTGCACACTTCGTGGTATACTATGTATCTAGATGAACGGACAGAAAAAATAAACATTATCTAATTCTTATCTGGATAAATTTGGTTATAACAGAAGAAAGTATTCCGTTAAAAGCCAGGGTAGATCCACCCATTTCTCTGATATAATTATAATTCGAAGAGTTGCCCTTAATGGTCCTGAATGCAGTAATAAATTCGATTTCACCGCCTAATAATGTTCACCTTATAGTTGGAGGGTTGGAATAATTTGTCGGTCCAGAATTGAAAGACTCATTTTCAGAATCACTGGATTCAGATTCTGTTTCAGAATAGCTCGATATGTCAGAATTAGACCATTCGTAGTATTCTTCATCAAAATTCTCGGCATGAATACTTGGGTTAAGTTGTTTTTATTAATATTTTTACAGCTATCCAAATCAAGGTATTTAAATTAGGGTAGAAATTTTACAAAAAACCGAGTTTGAGATGCCAGAGTTTAGGACAAGAACGAACAACATCGCGGATTGATGATTCTGTAATAAATGAACATCCATCAAGATCAAGATATTCCAGTTTATGACATGTACGAGAAAATTTTTACTAGATAGAATGCGAGTTCACAATGTCACGTAATATATGAAGCGGTAAGTGTGTTAATTAAGACTTCAGGGAAAAATGAATTAATATAATATCGGTATCTTCCTGACTCAATTTCGAAATTGAGGCTGCTGTTAAAGATTTAATTTTCTGAATCTTACTATCTCCAATTTCACTGAATAAATCATAAATTTTCTGGGCTCTCTCTCTTTTTTCTTCCGTAATAAAGTTTCACTGACTGAACTGGTTTTTCTAACTTCTTTATTAACTAATGCCTAGTCTGTACAAGAGAAAGAAAACATGAAATCATATTCGAGGGGGTAGAAAAATTTCTGGTGATATACTTGTATGCTCACGGGTTTTTTTCAGTCAATTAACCAATGAAAATCAGGAACAGGTGTAACGCAAAAAAGAAAAACGCCCGTTTTGAAATTTTAGTTTTAGATCTTTTCACAGTGTAATCCTACTTTATCATAATTAATCATGAGTTCTGTTAGTAAAGGAAATGACTTCGGGGAGTATTAAGAAACATGAATATTGAGAGCTATCAAATAAAGTGAGTTATTTCATTAAGTAATACTGAGTTATACATATCCGAAGTTACGCTGCCACTAGGATAATAAGACAGAGAACTGGAAGCGCGTCGTGGCCACAGTTTGTGAAAGTTGTCAGTCAAGTAACCAGACTTGACGTATGGTGAACGAACTACTGTGAACGTCCTTCTTTGTTTTATTATCTGAAAGTACCGTGTTAAATTCCGGTGTTGTGGTGAATAGGATATGTGTATGATGTTTTGACCGTGTTTAATTCCGGTGCATCTATCTTAATAACTATGACGTATTACTTATAATCTTAGTTTATTATATTAGGTTAGCAAATGGTGATGGAAGGAAAGGACCTTACGGGAAATTATGCAAGATATCTCTTATTAATTCAATGTAAGAATTATGTTGAGAAAAATAAGGTTACGTTTGATGATATATAGGAGGAGAAACAATAGGTTTTTTCGTGGTCCCGTCTAAAAAAACCAACAATTATACCAGACGGACAACCGAAGAATCGAATAATTCTAAGTATACAATAATTTTAACAGATAAATTAAATATCTGTTACGATATTCTAATTAAGACTTTAGAATATTTATAATGATGGCAATTTTATTCGATTTCGTGTTGATGGGAAAATACATAGAATTAATGTTCGCAATGTTAATAATTTTAGTAATTGTATTGCTTTTTTTCTTTTAAATTTTAAATTTAGACTGTAGTGATGGGAATTTCTAATTGTTAATAGGGAAATGTTAATTAGTATTTCGCCTATGAATAGTATTAGTATAATAAATGGTGGTCTGATAAATTATAAGATATGAGTGTTAACTAATAATAAAAATCTTAAGTATCGTTAATTTAGTCAAATTTGATTGGTCGTACAAAAGTATTGATTTTAATCAAAAACTGATGATCATCAAAGTTCATAGACGTTGAGTTTTTTTTATTTCTCTCTGAATAATAAAAATCTTATACTCCGGTCAGATGTCAGCACGTAAGAACCGAAATCGTTTGCAAAATGAGTTTGATGAATTGGAAATAAAATGTCAAAATTTGGTAAGTTTATATTTGGAGGCAAGATCTTTCGACACGCGTAGCATACTTACCCAATGTACAATTTATTTTATTAGTCTCCTTATTCAAATTTTGAATATTTCAATGAATTGCCTTTGTCGTCATTAACTCAAGAAGGTTTGCAAGAATCAAATTATATCCAAATGACTGAAATTCAACGTAAGGCTATACCTTTGGCTTTGCACGGTAAAGATGTTCTAGGGGCTGCTAAAACAGGCAGTGGAAAGACATTGGCTTTATTGATTCCAGTAAGTTTAATAAATACAAATGACGCGTTACTTCATATATTTTTCTAATTTCATTTTTAAATATTCCAAATTTTTTTTTTTTTTATTATAGTTGATCGAAAAGTTATTTAGAGAAAAATGGTCTCAATTGGATGGATTAGGTGCTCTTGTTATCGCGCCAACACGAGAATTGGTATGTCTTTTAATATAATTAATACCTTTATTTTATTTTTATTTTTTTTCTGAAAAGTTTTTTGATAATTAACTCATAGGCTGTTCAAATATTTGAAGTACTTCGGAAAATAGGAAGAAAACATACTTTATCGGCTGGACTTGTTATTGGGGGAAAAAAATTAGAAGTAGAGCAAGAGCGTATTAATAGAATGAATATTCTAATATGTACACCTGGACGTTTGTTACAACATATGGATCAAACAGCTAGTTTCAATTGTGATAATTTGCAGATTTTAAGTAAATAATATAATTTTTTTTTATATATATAAAATGTTATTATATGTATGATCATATTTCGTCATATTTAATATTTTAATATTTTTGAATTTTAATCAGTTTTGGATGAAGCAGATCGTATCCTCGACATGGGTTTTGAGAAAACAGTCAATGCAATAATAGATAATCTTCCCAAAGAACGTCAAACACTTTTGTTTTCTGCTACACAAACGAATTCCGTGAAAGATTTAGCTAGGCTTAGTTTGACAGTATGATTGTTTAATACTTTTTAATACTTTTATTTCAAATAAATTGAAATATATATTAATATATATATATATATACATTTTATTTATAAGGATCCGGAGTACGTTTTTGTACACGAACAATCTGAACATAGTACTCCACCTAATTTATCACAATATTATTTGTTATGTAAATTGCCAGAGAAATTAGATATCTTATTTTCTTTCATTAAATCTCATCTGAAAACTAAGGGTCTCGTATTCTTTTCAAGTTGTAAACAGGTATGAGGGTTATCAATTAAAATATATTTAATATATATATCTCTCTCTCTCACTATTTTTTTTTCCTACTAGATATTAACTTTTTTAAATTAAAATTTATAAGGTTCGATTTGTTTATGAAACCTTTTGTAAAATGCAACCAGGAGTTACATTGATGCATTTACATGGAAAACAAAAACAACACAAACGTTTAGAAATATTTAATAAATTTTCATCTATAAAATATGCATATTTATTTGCTACGGATATAGCTTCCAGAGGGCTTGACTTTCCGGCCGTTGATTGGGTAATACAAGTAGATGCACCAGAAAATGCTGATACGTATATTCATCGTGTTGGGCGTACGGCTAGATATGAAGCTCCCGGTAATGCATTATTATATTTATTACCAAATGAAGAACAAGGAATGTTGGGTGTGTTAGAAAAAAAGAAAGTTCCAATTGAAAAAATAAAAGTTAAACCTAGTAAGATAACGAGTGTACAGAAACAATTACAGTTATTATGCTTTAAAGATCCCGAAATAAAATATCTAAGTCAAAAGGTATATACCATGGATGGAATTGTTTATAATAATAATAATTACATTCCTTTTTCTCTTTTTTTTTTCTCTCTCTCTCTCTTTTCTTATATCTTTTATTATTTTTTTTCTTAATCGTCAGGCTTTTATATCATATATGCGATCCGTATACCTTCAAAGCGATAAGTCTATATTCAATGTAAACGAATTACCAGCGGAAGAATTTTCTTCTTCTCTTGGATTATCCGGAACACCAAAGATTAAATTCGCAAAGGTTTTTATGATCATAATTTTATTTACTTTCTTTATATCTTTATATGAAATTGGATTCTTACTTTCTTTCATGATGATATCAATAGAAATCAGGGTCAAAAAATGACATACGTGAGAAATCCAAAGAAAGGAATGAAAGATCAGAAATTGGGATTTCAGATGATGACATAAATTCTGTGGATAATCAAATTAAAGTTGATGAAAAAAAATCCAAACCAAAAAAAACCAAATTGGAGAAAATGTTTCAACGAAAAAATATGTCAGTATTCACAGATCATTATAAAAAATTGGTAGAATATGAAAGTGATAAAGAGGATGAGTTTATTACACTTAAACGTGTAAATCATGAATTACCAGAGGAATTCGAACAAAAGGTAAATTTTACTTAACGAAATTCTTATATTTATATATATTTTATTTATTTATTCATTTTAGCTTTTTTAACTTTTCATTTCAATTACCATTTTATTTTATTAGAAACCCGAATCATTATCAAAACGAAAACTTTTGATGGCAAAATCAAAAAAACATTCTATAGCGAATGCTCCTAGAGGCGAAAAACTTTTGTTTGACGAAGATGGAAATGTAAGTTATCAAATTTTTTTTTTTCATAATATTTTTATTTAGAATATTAATTTGTTTTATTTGATATATATATACATACATATAGGCCCATCAAATATATGAACTACAAGATGAAAATAAGTTTCATGCAGCTGGACCTGTATTAGACCAAAAGAAGAAATTCTTGGATAAAGAATTGAAAGTTATGGAAGAGGAAGACGTTAAGGATAAGATAATAGCAAAAGAAAAACGTCGTGAAAAGAAATTAAAAAAGAAAACGAAATTGAAAGCTCAATTGGAACAATTGGAAGAATTGGAAGATAGTGAAGAGGAGATCGCATTCAAAAATAAGAGACACAAAATATTGGAAGATAGTGAAGAGGAAACTACATTCAAAAATAAGAGACACAAAATATTGGAAGTTGAAGAGCCAATGACTTTAGAAGATCAAGAAGAATTGGCACTTAAATTATTAGAGGGACGATAATAAACAACAGCGTCACAACATATTTTTAAAAAAGTTTTAGAATTAATATTTTTATTGTAATTTATGAAACATTATTAAAAAAAAAAAAAATAATAATAATTTTGTTCGATTCATTTATCAAAAAACTATAAATTTTTAATGAAAACATCTATTGAAAAACTTGTTTTCTTAAATACAAATAATTGTAATAATTAACAAGATATTTAACTAACTGTTAATTTCGAAAAAAAAAACAATTAATTCTAATCGTCGTCTTCTCTATTAATATAAGTCAATGTGGTTTTTTCATCATTTCTTTTCCATATATTAACTTTCTCATATTCTAAAATACATTCTTCTAATTGATCTCCAGTATAACGTGAAGTTACTTCTTGTGCTATTTGATTGTAATCCAAAGTAGAATTATCTTCTCTATCTCTTATATCGTTTATGATTGCATAAATTGCTGATATAGATGACTTATTATTAGATGGATCAGATTTATCTTTCAATGAATCTTTGGATACTTCAAGCAATCTTAATGCTTCTTGAACATCTTCTCGTTCAACTTTATCGGCAAGTCGAATTCTTGCTAAAGCTGTTGCCATTCGAATAACTGCCAAAATTGTACGAGGACTTATATGAGAATGTTCCTTCTTACGAGCTTGTTCATTGGCTTGTTCTTGACGAATTTTGACGTATGAATCAACAATGTATTCTCCAAGTTCGGATGGAACAATTGGTCGTTTTGTGCGAGCCTCTGCGATATAATGTCTATTATTTATATTTATATTTATATATTTTTTTTTTTTTGAAATTAAAAAAAAAAAAAGAAATAAATAAATTAAAAAGATAACTTTAGAAAAACAAAACGAGTATGTAATATAATAATTACCTGATCGTGTTTACATCTAATACTTCTGTATCCATTGTTGGATGAGTTCCACTACGATGAACGTGTGCCACATGATGCGCCAATGCTTCATCTAAATCAAAATTGGGTCTATCTAAAATTAAAAACAAGATATCAAATCTCGACATAAGAGCAGCAGGAAGATTAATATTATGTGTAGGAGACAACTTGGGATTGTAACGTCCATATATCGGATTTGCGGCTGCTAGAATTGAAGTACGTGCATTCAATGTAGTAGTGATTCCTGCTTTACTAATACTAATTGTTTGTTGTTCCATCACTTCATGAATGGCTGTTCGATCACCGTCCTCCATTTTATCAAATTCATCAATACAACAAATTCCGTTATCCGCAAGTACTAAAGCACCGCCCTCTAAAATTTAACCAAAAAAAAAAAAATAATAATAATACATATATATATATATATATAATATAATATAAGAAATTAAAAATATATGATATATAAAATATCAAGAGAAATGTATATATTTTATTTATTTATATTACACTTACCGAGAATCATTTCATCAGTAACAGGATCTCGTTCTACTGATGCAGTCAAACCAACACCAGAACTTCCACGACCTGTAGTGTAAACACCTCGTGGAGCTACTTTACAAATATATTTAAGTAATTGTGATTTGGCTACACCAGGATCTCCCATAAGACATATATTTAAATCTCCCCTTATTTTCATTCCATCTCCCATTGTTTTGGTTACACCACCAATGAGTTGTAATAATAATGCTCTTTTTACATCTTCATGACCATATATTTCTGGTGCAATACTTTTTGCCAATAAAGTATAAATATTAGGATCCCTAGCAAGTTCTCGAACCCTTTGTTGAATTATAGGATCTTTATCCATTTTATCATATTGTTTTTTAAGTTGACGAACATTTTGACCTTCCAAGTAAACGTCTGTCAAGAGAGTGTTTGAGGATCGATGTCCTTGATGTGGAGTCGCTTGAAAAATTCCAGATATACTAACGATATCACCAGGATTTGTTGTACGTGTTAAAGGACCATATAAAAATATAGTCATCGATCTAGGAATATGACCCACAGGTACTTGTTCGGTCTAATTAATAATTTAATATTAAAATATTAAATCTTAATGATAATATAATTAAATATAATTAATTTTTATTTTCTATTAATTAATTACCAATTCCTGCATTTTGACTTCTTGAAATGGTATAAATTTACAAGATCGAGTTTGCATATGTAACTTTCCTCTAACATTATTAGTTCTGCAATTTTCTGAAGGGCATTCAACAAGTGGATGATAAGTTTTTTTGGTTACTTCTTGAAAAACTTCTTCACCACACATTTCACACGTAAATCCGGCAACAACTAAGAATGGCTTCACATCATGTACACGAGTAATTATTCCTTGTACAGTAACTAATTGACCGACATGAAAACCACCAACTTTACGAATTGAAAGTGCTTGTTCATCTTTTAATGGTTTAAAATAAAGGGTACTAATTTGATGATAATGTTATTTTATGTTGGTTTTCAAATAAAAATTTAAATAATAAAGTTAATTTAAAAAACTTACTATCTTCTTGTCAATGTAGCTGGAAAATATCCTCTATCTCCCTCAGGTCTTTGTGCATCTCTATCTTTCCTATGTTGCATGAGTACATCAATAGCATCATCCTCTATCCCGACCGTTTTTGTAGGTTTTGGCATTAATCCATCATCTTTATTATCAATAACTTGATAGAATAAATCAATATAACGTCGAACATTCCTTTGAATTCTATGAAGTAAACCATCGTGGGCTCTGTCTTCCCACTAAATTATAACAATATATGTAAAAATATATTTAATTTATTTAATATATTGTAATATGTTATTAGATAAAAGTAAATAAAAAAATTTCTTATTACGTCGGCAATATCATCCAACTCGACAACAAGATTATCATTCTCGCGGTTTGAAATTGTTTGCTATATATATATAAGTATATATACATATATCAGTTAAATAAATAATGAGAATGAAAATTTTTAAGCAAAAAAAAAAACATTTGTGATCATTGAAAACTACAAACTACTTGCAAGTTGTCTTAAATATTTATAATTTTCGGGGTTATCATTTTCAATGTCAATGTCCATTTCGCCATTCCTTGAGTTTCCATCTTCAAATCTTTCAAAGAATGCTCTGATATTATCTATTTAATTTGAAATAAATAATAAATTACATAAATGTACGTACAAAAGTCGCGTATTTTTCTTCTACGCGTCAAAGGTTCTTAGTACAAAAGTTTATATTACTCGTGTATTCCTCAACTTACTCTTGTCTTTGGAATAATTAACGTTTATTTTGATAGTTTGAAATGCTTGTGCCATTTTATCAACTATTATTATTATTATTATATGAACTATATTAATATGAGATTATATAAAAGATGATATCTTTCGTGTTTTTTCGAAGAATTAAATCACGTTATTAAACAGTCACCTGAATGATTTGTGGAAACTACGCCATAATCCCACAATTCTAAAAAAGTATAAATACCCCTCCAATTCTACTTTCTGCAACTCATACTTACCTGCCAGGACATGACCATGATCAAAAAGGTGGTCGTGTAGGTGACGGTTACTGGCATTGCACTTAGCTGGAGGCTGTTGCTTTGAACGCTCCTTAGTGGGTGTCTCAACTGGATAATTTTTGGTTGTTGGGGGTGATTGTGGTTCGCCGTGATCATCCCCTTTTATTCATTTCAATTAAGCGGGGGAAAAGTGTGGGGGTAAAAAATAAAGAAATTTTTAATTTAATTATATGTTTAATATTTATATATTTATCAACTACTTTTCTATTAACGATATTATAAAAATATTGTCAATCATTATTGCTTATCTTTTAAAATTTTAGTTCTCACGAATTTTGTATAAAGAATTAATTAAGAATAAATTATTTTTTATATAGAATAATGGCGTTTTGTCTTATTTTAATTAATTAATAATAATAAAAAAATATTATTTGTAATTATAATAATTTATAATCCAGCAAAGTTTTTTAATTCTTTAATAAAATAAAGAAATCTACTAGATTATTAATATAATAAAAACAGAAAACAGATATTTGCCTGGTAAATTCTTTTAATTGTTACATTAATACAAGTAGTTTCTTTAAGACATAAAGGTCTTTTATATTTACAATTTCTTAATATAACTTACAGTTAAATATAATACATATGATAAAAGTTGATATTTGCTAAAAATTTGAATTTACCTGAATTTCCTTTGGCTAAAAAGCAAAAAAAAATTATTTTATTATATTATATAATTATCTCTAATTTATATACAAATCTACTTTTTTTTTTACACAAATCTAAATTATAATTAAATTAAATTAAAACTAAAAATTTTACTGATGTATTATTATATATTCAAAAATATCTCTCAATTAATAAGAATAATAATAAAAATAATAGTGAATAAGAATTAAAATATATTTTCATCACTTTTCACAAAAATTATGTGCTAATTTCTTTTCTATTTAAAATTAATCTGGTGTTGTTGTTGCATTAATTTTGTGGGTGTTTGCTAATTACATAATTAATTATTAAAAGAAAATCTTTCATTTTAAATTTCTCGTTAAATGTATAATAATAATAAAAATAATAATAAAATGATGAACGATAATTATAATAATAATAACCAATGAATCTTTTGATAAAGTTCCCATCACTTTCTTCTCTTTTAAAAATATTTACTCTCCAAATATTACCAACTCGCAAGTGTGTGTAAATAATTTATATCATCTCATCCAAACTTAATCGATCCCAAAAAGAAAATAATATATATATATAAATATGAAAATATGAGTTATAAAGAATGGATTAAAATAGATATATAGATAAAAATGTTTAAAAAGGAAACGAAAACAGAATTTTCGTCCTATTTTTAAAATATATATATATGTATAAACAAAACGAAATAAAAATCTCGTCCTATTTAAAAATATATTAAAAAAAAAAAAACCCCCCGGAAAAAGAATTTCTCTTCCTATTTTTTTTAAAATAAAAGAAAAAATTCTTTCCACATTCAAAAAAAGAAAAGGAAAACCGAAAATAGATTGTCAATATAAATCCAAATTAGTCAACCAACATAGGTTGTGGCTGACTGAATGTATATCGGACTGTGTATTGCTTTTGATCCCCTTCTATCGGTTGTATTAAGGGTCGTACTCCTAAATTAAGAATGAACGTAATATAAATGTGAATAAAAACGTGAGTAAAAAAGCGTGAATCAAACGTTGAACAAATAAAACGTGATTATAATAAACAAGTAAAATGTAAAATACCCTCAATCCCATTTAAAGTTTGATAGACCGCTGTCGAGTTAAAAGAAATTTTTAATTTCATCAATTCATCATACATCGGATCATCTGAATCCGATCTCATGAAGTGATCCAAGAGCTGCCGGCAGATTTCTAAAGAAAATTTAATAATTAAACATTTAATAACATTAATTTAATCGTCATTAATTCAATAAATTTTAATTTAACAACAATTAATCAATATTTATATAATAAAATACCTTCAATGTCTTCTAATTTGCACAAGAAAACTTCATACCAGGGAACTCCTCCCCTGGTTTCAGGGAAATTTGTCTTATGTAACAATTTGGCTGCCAACAAGATTGAGGCAGCCGCTAACGTATGTGGGGGAAATCGGAGACAGACAGTTATCTTATAGCTATTATTATTATTATTATTATTATTATTATTATTATTATTATTATTAATTAATTAATTAATTAATTAATTATTAATTATTATTATAAATTATTATTATTAAAAATATCGTTCGAAAAAAAAAAGTGTTAATAAAAATCCGGTTTTGATTTTATAAAGAAGAATAAAATTGATAAAATTAACGCGTCATCTTTACCATTCGTTTAATATGTTATAAGCCTTAATGGCCAACGTTCTGTCTCCTAAAAAATGAAATCAAGAATTATTAAAATTATATTATAATTTAATTATTCATTTTCAAATAAAAAAAGGAGAAAAAATCTCACCTTTATACTTCTTCACGAATTTCATTAATAATTGGTGAGGAGGACAGATATGAAAATCAAAACAAATGGTCTCCACCACCAATCTTTCCATTTGAATGATACGTTTTCGTTGTTCCTCAAAAATCTATGTATATAGCCAAATCTTTTAATTGACAAAAGCCCATATAATAATAATGATGATGATGATGACGATGATGGTGATGATTGGGTGCATCTTATTTACTATAGAGTTTTTACCTGACTGTCAGAATTTACATCTAAAATTTCGGGATGTCGAACTTTGTACGCTTCAATTAATATATCTCTTAGTTTCTTATAGGTCTCTTCGATCTTTGTCGCCACAAACAAGCAGGTGATGCTCAAATCCTTTTTTAAAAGTGTTTTAAAGTGAATTATTCAATTTGAGAGTCTTAAATAATAATTAAAAATAAACATAGTTAAATATTTACAGATTTTTGATTCTGTGTGGAAAAATCCTTTTCTGGGTGAAACAGATAGAACCGATTGAAAAGGATTTGTGACGTCGTAATTGTATTAAGAGGACTATTTTTTTAAAAAAAAAAATAATTAAATTAAATAAATTAAATTTTTGTTTTCTATGAAATTTTTTCGAGAATGAGTCTAAAGATTCCAAAGATTAATAGTTACAATCCCAATTTGTTTCCCACGGCAACGATAAATGAACACCATTGCACACGTGACTTATTCTCTTTTGGAGTAGAGAACCCACGAATTTCTTGGCTATGGTTTATCTCCGCTGCAGTAAAATAGGAGCGAGCTTTTCGTTCAAGTACATAATATTGTTCCATTATTCCTTCAGCAGGACTTGAGTCAGCAGTAGTACCGTTATCTGTTGGCGAATTTGTATTTGAAGACATTTGGGTGCTATTATCTTTAGTAAACAATGTTGAATGGTTTGAGGAAATATTAGAGGACATTCGCCTTTTATAATTATTTTACGTATTCTTGAAATTCAAGTGAAAATTCAAGTTTCCCGCAATAATCTTAGCACTTGAATTTAAAATTTTTAAGATTTTTAACTTACAATTGTCACACAAAAAAAAGATCAACATGTGAAATCTTTTAACTGAAGACATGTCAATAATAGAGGATTTAATCAGGATTTGACTCATTGAGTAAATTACCCAACACCAAGAGCTTGCTTCATCAAGTACATTTGAAGTAGATTTTACTATATTGATAATGTTAGAATGTTAAAGAGAATATAAGAATATAACTATAACTATAATCTGATATATATATATATATATATATAAAGGAATATTTTAATTTAGATAACGAGAAGTAAACTATTTTTTTGGTAATATTTTTAAGGATAGATGATTATTCAAATGTATCAATTATTAAATCGAAAAAGAGATTCATCCCTTTGAAAGATGATTATAAAAAATATTGGTTTAATTTAAATCAGAAAACAGGATAAATGAATAAATAACAAGAAATGAAGTAATATAATGCCAAATACAATAATATCAATAAAAAAACGTCAAAAAACGAAACATTAAAAAATTTGATTTTTAATTTTAATTGAAAATAAATTTTATCTCTTAATCATCGCTTCAACTAATTGTTAGTCACGTATTATTCAGTTATCAGTTCATATTATCTATTTTTATTATTAATAAAAATAAAATTATAATAATAAAATTAATTATGAATGTATATAATAATAATAAATAAATTATATTAATCAAATTAATCATTGCTAAACTAATTCGAAGCATTCTCTTGATCGAATGCTGACAAATATATCTCTCCATCTACTAATTTTAAAAATAAACAAATTATCATAATTATCATTATTTGTTAATTTTATTTTATAAAGTAAATTCACATGATCGAGGGTAAATAATAATTTTTGAAAAAATGTAAGTGAGATTTTTATACGTCATGATATGCGTTAATGTACAATATATAGCATAATAATAATGTAGTGCAAAAGCAAAGCATATATTAAATGTATCCAGTATATTCCATATATGGTACTTTCACATCCCGTCATGAATTCCTGTTTTTGGATTGGGTTCGCTCAATTTAGAATTTAGTTTGAACTTTTGACAAGTTAGTATGACTTGTATAGTTTGAGCTTTTTGCATGAAATCCATCTTGAAAATTAAATCCTTTCACCAAAAATTTTATAGATAATATCAAAATTGTATGAATATCTAACTAATCCAGATTAAATTAATTTTCCAAAAAAAAAAAAAAAAAAAAAAGAAATATTTTTTATTGGTTGTAGTCACAATACATTATACATTATTAAATTGTTTATTATTCATTTTTCATTTATTCATTCATTCATTCATCATTCATCCATTATCAATTATCAATTAATTTGTATTACATCTAATTAATATAATTTATTTTTCCCATCTTCAACTTATTACATTTATCATTTCTTACTACATTATTACTACATTTATTAGTTTTAAATGTTTTGTTTTATTTTGTTTGTTGTTGTTGTAAAACCTTTTATTTATCAATTTATCAAGGTTATAATCTATTCTTTATTTTAACTATTTTTATTTTTACCATGTAGTTTTAAATTAAATAATATATATATAATATAAATATTGTTTAGGCTGTGCACAATAATTAAATTTTTTAAATTTTTTTAAATTTTTTTTTATTGATAATTTTTACGTACAGAATTTTTTTGGAAACTTCTCGGAAAAATGAAACTTAAACGAAATTGGTGATGACGATGTTTTAGATGATAGATGGAAATGGGAAGATACCAGAAGATAACGGAAGTCGTTTAAATTAAGCACTAAATCCAATTATGTAAAATAAAATGATATATTTTTTTCTGCCACACATTGATTTCCTTTTATTAAATTCATTTAAAATACTATGTACAGTGTTTTTATTTTTGTATACGAAAGAAACTAATGTACGTATTACAAGTATGTTTATATTTACTTTAGGTAAGGCGATGATCTCTATTTTTAACTATTTCTCTTTATTTCTTCTCTTTATTTAAAAATAAACTGTATATTATTATTTTTCTCGTTAGTCCGTGTAATATACATGAACATGTAAAATATATATATAAACATATATATAAACATATATAAACATGTGTTATCAAATAAACCCTTTTTATACTTATGTATATTATATAATATTATATACTTTGACAATACATCGAACATATCATCAGATATATAATTAACCATCATCCGAAAAAAAAAAAAAAAAAAAAAAAAAAAAAAATCTACCGCTAAAAAAATATTTAAATTACTTTTCATCTTTCATCTTTCTTCCTCCTCTTTTCTTTTTTAATCTTTTTTTTCCCTATTTTTCTCCTCACACTTAATTATAATAAAAATTATTTATAATTTAATTTTCTATCAAACCATTCTAAACATTTTTCTTTTACCACACACCATACACACATAAATATACACAATACGTACAGATTTATTATACCTACCTACATTTACATTAACATAACATTTATAACATTTTAAATTATCTCCAATCAAATAATCAAAAAATCAAAATACCCCTCGCAAGGTCAAAACAAAAAAAATCAAACTTTCTTTCTTACTTTAGGACATTATAAAATTATATTACTCTCTTTTCTATTTTCCCTTTTTTTTTTTTCCTGCTTTCCTCTTTATTTATTTATTTCTTTTTATATTTACTATTACATTATTCTTTTACTTTTATATTATATCAATAGTAGTTGTTTTTTTTTTGATACCTTTCTATTTTCATTTTTACATAAATATTTTCTTTTATTTGTTTACGTTACCATTTTTCTGGAAATAGACTCCTCTTGAAAAACTTTTGGGATCGACAACAATGCGTAGAGTTTTTTCTTTTACGACTTCCTCAGTTGAGGATTTAAAAGCTAACACAACACAACCATTTTCCCACTCACAAAGCGAAAATATTATTACACATAAAAAGAAAAAAGAAAAAATACGACAGAAAAAAGATATTACTACCGAGGAAGAAGTTAAGAATATGGAATATATTGAAGAAAGAAAAAAACAAAGTAGAAAGTCTTACATACAACAACCACCACAAGTACTTAAAAACTATTCAGGTCACGCAGGTCACGCTAAAGAAAAAAAGTCTAGGCTTTCAAAATACGTTGACCCTCATAATTTTCTTGGCGATTTTTCATTTGAGGAAACTATAAAAGAAGAAGAACATGGTGAAGAAAAAATAAAAAAGTCTAAAAAGAAATCTAATGGTCTTGGTCTAAAAGATATGAAAATGAACCGTAGTCGTGATAATCGTCGTGATAACCGTAACAGTACCACTTTAGAAGTTGTTGACATTTCCAATAATAATTCTTTACCGCAAGGATTTCGCAGGCCAACTACTCAATATGGTTATCCTGATCTTAATGTAAATAATGCAAATCATTTCCGTTTCGCAGTTCGGGAAAGTGATGATGATGATGACGATGATGATGATGATTTACCATTGGGTATTCGACTTCAACAGAATCGATCCGTCAATTCAGTCAATTCAATCAATTCATTAGGTTCTTCTAATTATCATCATAATCACCATCATCGTCCTCTTTCTTCTGCTTCTTCTTCTAATCCTTTCCAAGAAAATAAACGTGAATATATGATTGAAGAATTACCTAAATCTAAAAAGTCTTTTAGACATTCAGGTATGTTATTATTACTTAATTGAAATCATTCTCTCAATCAATATGTTGTTATCCACACACCGATCCACCACCAGCAAACTACTCCTTCACCTTAAATAATATAAAATAATATATAATAATATATAATAGCCGACAAACATTATAAACTTAAAATGAGTTTTAATTAGAATGTTCGGTAATATTAGTAGTATTAATAGTGTCGGTAATGTTAATAGTATTAATAGTATCGTTAGTGTAGTAGCGTTAGTCAAAAAAAAAGTCCTTATTATGCAACATCTTCAATATTTCCAAATTATGGTAGTAATTAAATTATTATAACAATTTTATGATTATTATGATCATTAATAGTTATCCCACCGATGGGTCCTACTCCTACTCCCACAATACCTACCTCTCGGATGCGTAATTTAAGTTTGAATATGGTTCGACCTCGTACCGATTCTTTTACCAGAAATGTTCCACCACCCAGAAGAGCAAGTGATGGAGCTGTTTTAGCTCTTCCGATTGTTCCACCAAATGAGAAAGATTCCAAAAGAATGTCAACATTTGAATATCATAGATATCAACAAGAATTAATTAATGCTCAATATCAACGACATGGAGTGAATCCATTACCTGTTTCTGATGAACAACCTATCGAATCACCAAATCCTGGACGTCCATCATCACTAACTTTGATACAAGTATCACAAGAATATAAAAATAATATTTCAACGATGGTAGAGGCGGTAAATGCACAACCCAATAATCCCAGACGATTAAATGAATTAAACGAGAACGCACAAATTCGATCTAAACGTTTAAGTTATATTGATGGTGGTAGACGTATGAATCTTTCAGAAAATAATCCATCAAGTTCTGGACGTTTATCAGGTATATTTAATATAATTTTCTTTATTTCTTCTTCTTCTGCTTCTTTTTTTTTCGTCTCCTTAGAGTAAACCGACTGCTGTTAATTCCGCTGTAACACTAGAAAACTCTTTATATTATGGTGAACATCGTAGAAGTAATACTGAGACTACCATAACGCAACAACAACTTTACCTACCACGAACATCTCAACCTCGAAATAATTCCAATTCAACAATAGTTAATCTACCTTCAAAATTTCAACATTCAGTTACATCGTTATCATCAGGATCTACTAATTTATCCAGTAGCGGTGGTAGTGGTGGACCTCCTACTCCAAAAAATAAAAGATCTAGTAGTATAACTATTATTGGAGAAGGAGGTAATTATCTTGGTGTTGGAAGTGGTAATGGTAGTGGTAGTGGGAATAGTAGATCAAGTACACCATCTTCTATTGGGAGTATAGGTGTTGGTTATACGGTAGAAAGAAAGGAAAAGGAAAAACGAAAAAAAGGTATATTGAGAAGTAAATAAAAAAGATGTGTGATTCTTATTGTGGGTTAAAGGATATATATACAAGAGTCAGGAAAGAAGGATTTAGGAAATCGAAACGCAATTCATTATCTTTTTTTTGTGGGTTTAACTAATTAATTTACTTTTTTGATTGATTGATGAACATTGGTTTTTAGAACATTTGAACTTTATTATTTTTTTTCATTTTTTTTCATTAATTTACACACTGTTAGCAGATTCATAAACAATTTTTTTCTTTTCCTTTGTATTTTCTTTTTTCTTTTGTATTTTCTTTTTTCTTTTGTATTTGCTTTTTTCTTTTGCATTTTGTATTTTCTTTTCTTTTGTATTTCTTTTTTGTTGTTGAGTTATGGAGAGTAGGCTTTTTGTTATATTATACTTATATATACATAATAATGTTGATAGTTTTGATCTTTATTTTAAGAAAAAAAAAAATTTAAAAAAGATTGTCATTATTGATATTCACCCTTAGATGCAAAAATAATAATAATAAAAAGATCCCAACAAGAACACCAATTTTTCATCTCGATATATTTATTCATGACCAAAGTCCTCGAAATGTATGCTGCTCTCTAATTTTAACGATTTTATATCTGAAATATACATGTTCACATATTTTAGATCCGAGGGATAAACCTCATCCTTGATATTTTTCGGCGAATATGGCATCTAATGGTATACTAATCATCGAGCTGAGCCACGCCTGAATAGGGATCATGAGCAAGAATGGTGATAACTTAATAAACTTGATAAATATTGATAATTTGACAATCATTGTAAAGCTAAAAACTAGAGCTTCTGAATGAACTTGTGGAAAATTGTTCCTGCTGGCTGAAATCGTCGTTACATCACGTGAGAACATACATGGGCATTTCGCAGTAAAACCATTACACAATATTTTTATAATTATTTATTATTTTTGTTTTAGTATAGTAGATTTAGATTATAAATGTTTCCAAAATTGATTTCTGATTTTTGGAATATTTTGCCTTTTGGAGATTTACTCAGAATCTAATTTATATATGGAAGTAAAAAAAAATACTTAGTTAAGTGTATCTTTAATCAAGGGATTTATCTGAGTAGTCAAAAATTTTGGGTTTTAAAAAGATAATTTTGTCTTCTATGAAAAACTATTTCAACTTTTTTTTCAAAATTACAATTTCAGAGTTCTAAAATAATTTTGTGTGCAAGTATAATTTAGATAAATCATGTACATGTAACAGATAAACTACCAGATAAATCACCTAGATAAATTACCCATTGTATGCAACAGGTGGATTACCAGGTTGATTACCTCTTGCCAAAATCAGTATAACTGTAAATTAGTAGATCCTGTAGTGCAGTAAATTAAAGAGATATAAATATAATACAGATCAAATACAAAAAAATTGCTGTACCAAAAAGAAATTCCAATTTTAACTGATTTGTAATATAGGATACAATAGAATAGTCAATTTTTAGTAATTTTTAATTGATCTATAATATAGAAATTACCATTTGGTATAATAATTCTTTTGTATTTGATCTATATGAATTCTTTTGATCTTAAAAACAAAACAGGTTTCAAAGGTTTCAAGTAATCAATATTATACTTCACAGTAAAATAATTATATCAATTATATCAATTACAGTAGAACCTATATAAAAGTATATTGTATATAAGTATAACCTACCTAAGTGTATAAAATTTTTATAGTCCGAGTTGGACCATATAAGCTATAAATATACGCATAATGTGCATATGTATAAAAAAATTTTAAATTATTTGATCATATATAAGCATAATTATGTATATCAGAATATATAAAATTTATTATTATTTTATTATTATTTTATCTATTGTCATTTATCTTTTTATTAATTATAAATTTATTTATTCTTCAGTTCATTTATTTTTTTATTTTTTTATTTATCTGTTTGTTCATTTTTTCATTCATTTGTTTGTCTTTAATTAATTTATTCACTATTTATCTATTTTTCATATAAAAATATTATTTTTATTTATTAATAAAAAAAATACAACTTTTCTGTTATAAAAATTTTTTGTGACAGCATTGACTTACATATGCATAACCTGTCTATATGTATTGGATTTTACTAACCTGACAATATACTTATTTACAAGTTCTACTGTAGTAAAATAATTATATCAAATTACATTAATACTATATATGTTTTTAAAATTGATTTCTAATTTTTGAGATATTTCATTTTTTTGAAATTTATTCAAAATTTATTCTATATATGAAAGTAAAAAAAATATCTAATTAAGTATATCTTTAATCAAAAAATTTATTTAAGTAATCAAAAAATTTTAAGTTTTAAGTAAAATAATTTTGTCTTCTATAAAAAACTATTTTAACTTTTTTTTTTGAAATTATAATTTTGGAACTTTAAAATAATTTTATGTGTAAATATAGTTGATACTACTTGTTAGAAGAGTAGAACAAGTATAAAAAAAGTACTTGAATTTAGCTCAATACATTGGTTAAATGGTTAAAAATTGGGTTTTATCAATTTTTGTTCAAATTTCAAATTAGTAATCTGATTTCTGCTGATTTCTGCTTGGTTTCCAAAACACCAAATTGATTTTTGTATAATTTAAAAATTGAAAATATTATTTTGTTAATTTTTCAATTGGTAAAAAATCAACAAATGATATTGTCAATTTATTAATCAATTCTTGAATTATCTAACTAACTTTATCAATTTTTAGTCAATTTTCAAAGTCACTTTACTAATTTTTCAACTTATTATCTAATTATTAATTGGATTAGCTAATTTTTAAATAAATATACTGGTCAAAATTTTATTTATGAAAGATTTATTCTTTATATTTATTTATTTATATTTGATATATAATTAAAACAATACAATTAAAGGTTACTATATTTTATTATATTTTTATTCTTTAAAATGAAATTTTTTTTTTAATAGTATTATCACTATATATTTTTTTTCTTTTTTTTTTCTATATTAAATTTACATTTTATAAATTTTCCTATAATATTATATATTGGAATTATACTATCTCTTCTTATTTCATAAAATTCACTTGATTGTAATTCAATATTATAAGATTTTGAATCATTTTCTCCTATTTGAAAATAAAATCTAGTTTTATAATTTTTAACTGGTTTGTATCATTTTATAACTGTGAGATAACATTTTAATTCATCATTATTTATATATAAAGTGTATTTTAAATAGAATTTTATTTGCTCAGAATATGTATCATATACCTGCCACCCAAATTCAAAATCCAAATGCCAAAATCCCAAATGCCAAAATCCCAAATCCCAAATCCCAAAT
>CAJVPK010000491.1:0-30615 GCA_910592015.1 Diversispora eburnea | reverse complement strand
ATAATAATAATAATAATAATAATAATAATAATAATAATAATAATAATAATAATAATAATAATAATAATAATGATAATTACAATAATAGTAATAATTACAACAACAACAACAACAATAATTACAATAATAATTACAATAATAATAACAATAATAATAATAATAATAATAATAATAATAATAATAATAATTACAATTATAATAATTACAATAATAATAATTACAATAATAATAATAATAATAATAATAATAATAATAATGGAAATGAATCAGGAAGTTGGGGGATGAGTGGAAGTAATAATAATGGATTAAGTGGAAGTAGATCTAATGGTAAATAAATATAAATAATATTAAAATAAATTTAATAATAAATTTAATAATAATAAATTTAATATATATATTTTTTTAGGTTATGATTTTGAGTTGCAGATAGGAGATCGTCATTCAAATGTGACAATTTTAGTAGTTGGCACTAAAGCAGATCTTGTTAAACAAGAATTAACTGGTCGCCAGAGAAGATATAGTATTGTCGACGAATATGGAGGTGATTGTGTAAATTTGGTATGTAATAAATTATATTTTAATATTGAATTATTAATTATATTCAAATTATAATTTATAATTATATTTTTATTAATTATATTTATTAATTATATAAAGTGTACATTGGCACCTACCCATTTTTCACCAAATTCCATAGCAGCTGAAAAAATTAATGCATTTTTTGATAAAGTTATTGATAAAAGATTTGGTTTTATGGAAAATTTACCAAGTCCAACATTTGGAAATTTTGCGACGAGTTCATCAATTTCATCAATTACAGGAGTTCTATCAAATAGAGATGATAGAAGACGTTCAACAGTAGGGACAACAACGAATGGTTTACCTTCTAGTCCTGTCTTAACTGGATTTTCTAGTAACATTAATAATAATAATAATAATAATAGTAATAATAATAATAATAATAATAGCAACTACAACTACTATAACAACTACAACAACATTAACAACATTAATAATAGTAATAATAATAATAATTATAATAATAATAATAACAAAGATTCACCTTTAGTTAAAAAACAATCATGGAATGGAATTCGGTGAGATATTTCATAACAACAATAATTATTTTATTATTTATTTATTATCCATTATTAATTATTAATTATTTTTATGATATAGAAATTTAGCTGTTAATTCAAATCAATTAGGGAATGAAGAATCAAATGGATTGCTTAGATCACCATCACTGAGTCCAGTTTCGTTAAGAACATTAAATTCATCACCAAATCTTCGAGATAATAATGTATCATCTAATTTATTATCAAAATCTAGTTCATTAAGTTCATTACGAGATAATTATAATGGAATTATCGGCAATAGTAATGCATCGACGTTACGGAATTCAAACTCTAATTCTAATATTCGACATGTGAATAATAATAATAGTAATAATAATAATAATAATTATTATTATTCACCTCATTCGCCTTATTTTCCTCATTCGCCTCATTCACCACCACCTCCACCTCCACCTCATTCACTTAATCCTCCTCGTAGAGGATCTTTGCATAATTATCTTAATGGAGATTGAAAGTAATGAAATTTAGTAATGAATTTAAAAATGAATTTGGTGTTCATTTATGAAACGAAGATAATGCCGTTTTGCATTTTATAAATCTTTGACGAAGAAATTTAGAAATTTAGAGATATTATCTTGGATGTGGAAATATTATTTTAGGTGAGGATTATTATTTAATATTTAAAATTATATGAACATTTGATCTAATTCATCCAATTCATTTACTTCGGGACTCAAGATTATCAAGATTGTCATATAATGAACATAATCAATTATCAATTATCAATAATTATCTTAGGGAAGGATAAAAAACCATACACATGATAAATTTTGTATATGTAATATTATTTTATTTATATTTATTTTTATATATATAGAGATATATATATGCTGATTTAAATATATATATTGATTTTAAATTATTTTATATTATTAATAATTAGAAAGATGTATAAATATATATATATATATATATATATATAATTATATCTGCAAAAAAAAACTATAATTCAATTTTTTATTAATTATCAATTAAACAAATTCGATACAATTAATAAAAATTAATAACAATTTCATTATTTCAAATCATTCCAACTTCTTATTTCGTTATAATGATCCAAAAATTCATGTGACAATAATTCATTTGCATTAGGACGTTCTTGAGGTTTCATTGTTAAACAATTTCTTAAAAATGAATCAAAATCTTCGGAAACACTTAAAGGCAGAGGTGGTGTACCCACAGTTCTTATTAATTCTAATACCTATATTTTTAAAAGAAAAAAAAAATAAAGAATCAAAAATAAAAAAATAAGTAAACAACAATAATAACAATAACAATAATAATAATAATCGTAACAATGTGATAATAAACAATTATTACTCTTCGTTGTCCCATAGGATACCAAGGTGGTCTTCCATCAAATAATTCAATTGCTGTTATACCCAACGACCAAATATCTGCTTTGCAATCGTAAACTTGATTATCTCTTAATACTTCTGGAGCCATCCAATATAAAGTTCCTAATTTCAATGAGGCTTTTGAACACAATGATACTGATCCGAAATCAGCTATTAAAAGATATTTGTGAAAAGATATAAGAGATAGAGAAAGAGAGAGAGAAAATATATAATAAATTAAATAAATTCATACCAATCTTAACCTTGCCATCATTATCAATTAATATATTCTGAGCTTTCACATCTCGATGTATAATCCCTAAATCATGTATATATTCTAATCCTTTTAATACTTCTCTCATAACAAATGTAATTTCCATTTCATTAAATCGCTTATTGGGTTTACGATTTCTAATATCCCATAATGATCCTCCACTACAAAATTCCATTATTAGAAATAATGTATTGTTACTACAAATTAAACTATTATTATTGTTATTATTATTATTTTTCTTTTTTTTCTTTTGTGAATAATTTTCATATTCATCATAATCTTGATTATTATTTAATATACATTGTTTATAATGTACAATAATATTTGGATGCTTCAAGATTCTTGAACACATTATTTCGGCATATGTAAGATTTAATAATTTGGTGGTGGATAATGAAATTGCTTTAATTGCATAAATTTTATTGTTGTTGTTGATATTATTTGAATTGATGGAATTGATTCGTTCTGCTTTATATATTTTTCCATTACCACTGAGAATAAAGAAAAAGAAAATATTATTTATTAAATTTTCAATTTATTTATTTTTAATCATCATTCTCATATTATCATAACATAATCATTATAAGTACATACCCAGCTGTAACATGTTCTAAATTATATGATTTTTGTGGATCTTCTTCTTCCAACATTTTTACGATTCTATTCATCCAATATTCTTTATTCTCGGATTCTGATTTTTCATTTGCTATTATGTTACTATTATTATTACTATCATTATTATTATGATGATTATTATTATTATTATTATTATCACCATTATAACCATTTTCACTACTATCACTATTATCATCATCATTATCACCATTATTTTCTATATCTTCAACATCTTCAACATGATGAATACTCTTTCCATAAAGATCATAAGTTTCATAATCTGTAATATCAGTATCAATTCGATCATTTGAAAAATGTGCTACTGAGAATACACTACTACAATTAATACTACTTGATGATATTGAAAATAATGATTTCCTTCTCTTCACTTTTCTATCATTCTTATTACTCTTATCATTCAAATTATTATTATTATTATTACATAGTAATTTTCTTCTTCTCACTGATTTCGCATAATCACAATAATAATCTTCTTTATTATCACTATTATAATAAAAATCTTTTTGATATCGAATATTAACATTACGTCCAATTGAATATGTTGATGATTTAAATACATTCTCTAAATCCGTTAACCTTGATAATAATTGTCGATTTTCATCTTGCATTCGATCAATTCGATCAACTAAAGTTTTTTGTTTTTCAGCGGTTATCGCAAAAGGTGACGATGAATTGGAATTTTGAAAATGTTGAGATAATAATAATAATTCATTATTATTTAAATTTAATGAATTACAAATAAAATTTGATTTTTGTAAAATGAATGCTGTAAATATTGAGGATGTAAATTTTGAATTTAATAATATTGTATTAATTTTTATGACCAATATTGAAATTTTGAAATTGTTCAATTTATGGATCAGTCCATTAAATATTATTATTAAACTTTGGGTAAATATTATATCTCCTAATTCTGGTATATTTATATTTATCAAAGCTGTATATATGATTATTAATACTAAAGGTAAAAATATAGTTTTTAAATTTGATTTTAGTTTTCGGGATATCATTTTTGATAATATCTTTTAATTCTTTTAATTCTTGACAATAATATCTTTTAATTCTTGATAATATTCCTGATATTATTCTTAAATATAATATTCTTGATAATATTCTTGATAATATTCTTGATAATATTCCTGATAATATTCTTGATATTATTCTTTCATGTGATTAATATAATTAAATGTATATAGATATATAGATATGTATATATATATATATATATATGTATATGTATATGTTGTATATGTATATGTATGAAAAATGGTTTGAAAATTTTGTGTATAGAATAAGAATAAAAGAAAAAATCTATATATTTATACAAATAATAATGGTTTAATAAAAAATGAAATAATATAAAAATATTAGATATGATGATATATAAAAATATGGGAAATGAAATGATAAAATATAAGGAGTATTGAAGGAGTGATAAAGGGGAGTAAAAAAGAGAAAATAATTATGGAAAGTTAACTGCCAAAAATCAAATATATAATTATAATTATTTATAATTATATTATATATTTCTATTATTTCTATGCTTTTTCGGCCCAAAACTTATTGGGTGTATCGGATGTATCGGGTGTATTGTGAATTTTGGTGTATGGTGAGAGAAAAAGAGAAATAAAAAAAAAGCAGTTATATCATCGTTAAAAAAAAAAAAACGAAGGTTTTTTTTTTTTTGACGAGAATTAAAAACGCCTAACTTTTTATGCATGCACCGTGTTTACCGTGTTTTATTGTAGTTAATTGTAGTTAATTATAGTTAGTACATGAACACAGTATATCAACATATATATATTTCTGGTTGCAAAAAAATGATTACAGAAATTTATAGAAAAAAAAGATAAGGACATTTTTGATTAATCACATGTATAATTTTTTAATTATTGAATTAAAGATTTAATTAACATGTGAAGTACGTAATTGATAATTATAGATTTTATGATTTACTTTGAACAACCATATTTGTCACATTTGTCACCACTGCGTCATGGATCACGGGTGTGCGATAATATTATACATATATGATAAGTCCTATTTCCGAAGAATTTCGGCTCGTTCGCTGTTGTTTGTTGTTCTATATACCGAACAATTTCTTTCCTGCGAAAGGAAAAAAACGCGTCATCGTTTTACATAAAGTTTAGGAAACGGTCAGCAGCGGCCGGGCTTTCTTTTACTATAAAAAAAAAAATAAATAAATTGTTGAAAAACATTTTAAATGGTTGCCGGAATTGAACACTGCGTTTATTGTTTCGACGTTCTGGTCGCCCATTTTGAAGGAAGAGTACCTTTAGAACCAGAATTCGATGATGATCAATAGTATGTCTATTATATTTAATATATTTGATATATTTAATATATTTGATTTATTTAATATATTTTGATATATTTAATATTTAATAATATATTTAATCCGATTTTAATCTATTTTAATCTATTTAATATATTTTATTATTATATTTAATAATATCCGTACAAATTTTTATTATATTTAAAGTCCACTCTTTGTGACTTGGAATGTTGTTCATCATGATCAACTACGCCTTCGTGGCTGTATCGGAAATTTTGAACCTCTTTCTCTTCATTCTGGTTTGAAAGAATACGCAATAACTAGGTAATCCATAATTGATAATCGTCGATAATTATTGGGCATCGAGGAATATTGGACATATGGATAAATAAATGGAATTAAAACATTGACAAAATTGTCTTGCTTATAAAAAAAAAAGGCAGACTTGGTATCTACAGAAATTTAGTTTTTGGGAAATTTTTTTTTGTACCTTTAATCCTTACTTTTTTCATATCACATGGTTGGACTTTTTGTCTATATTTTTATTTAGTGCTATTCATGATAGAAGATTTACACCTATTACAGCTAGAGAATTGACTAATCTCACTTGCGGGTTTGCTTTTTTTTTTTTTTTTTTTAAAAAAAAAAAAAGAAGTTTTTTCTTTGTTCATCTAAAACATTTAAAACAATAAATCATTTATTAAATCATTAATTACAATTATACGAAAATTATATAATTAGAGTTTCTCTTTTGACACAATTTGAAGATGCAGATGATTATCTCGACTGGGAGGTAAACATCGAATTCTCATAATTAATTAATTAATAATAATAATTTTTCTATCTAATAATTTATTTATAGTAATATTAATAATAATAATAATAATAATATTTGTTTAGATTGGTGTTCACGGTATTTGGATTGAATTCGTTGATGACCACAATCGTCGTAGATCTGGTACTTACTTACCTGAAGTTGCGGAAGAACAATGTAAATTATTTCTTTTTCAAAAGAGATTTCATCATATGTAAAGATTAATTTAAAGATTCCATATTTAATATATTTAATATAAAAAAAAATTTATCAGGTTGGACTAAGGAAGAAACTATTGATTCTCTTCTCAGAAAAAGTGGATACAATGGTAGAATTACCGATAGAATTCGTAGTCGCGTCGTTCTAACGCGTTATCAAAGTGCAAAACATAATATAACTTATGATGAATATATTCAATATATTCTTTCAAAAAAATCAACAACACCTAACACTAAAGTTATTCACCATCACGAAAGTAAGAAATCCAAAGAATCTAATAATAATAAACAAAAATTGATAATCGATGGATTTGACATCGATGAGTTAAATTAGATAAATTAGAAATTAAAATAATTGGCTAAAGCATTACTTTAATAAGGAAGGAAAAAAAATATCTGCAAATAAGGTACGAAAAAAATAAATAAATTAATTCGATTAATCTATTTATTTTTATCAAATATTTATTAACAATCTATTTAAATAAATATATATATATATATATATTTTCTCATAGCTTCTCATTATATTCTCTCTCTCAGTACTTAATAAGATCATTCCTCCTTTTCATTGAATAAATGATGATTGTTATTAAATTTTAAATATAATTATATATATATATATGATATTCAAATTTAGTAACATGTCTGCCACTTTTTATAGAAAAAGTTTAATTTCATTTAAAAAAAAGTGATTGAAAAATAATTGAGTAAAAATTGAAAAGGAATTGAACATGTTCTATAAGAATAAATAAAAATGTAATAGAGAATAATTTTCACTCAATTTGAATTGCATTTGGGGTTCGCTTTTTATCTGTTAATATGAAAAATCAACTCAGAAGAAAATGTTTATTTCTTATTCAAATAAAATGTTAAATATATCTTTTTCAAATGATTTATTTTTGCTACACTTTCTACACATTCTACACGTAATCTACGTAATCTTCCTTATAATCTACACATTCAATTTTCTTTAAAAAATATCTATGCAAATTTGCATTAATTATTACATGAGTGGGGAATAGTTTATTGTTAAAAAAAAAAAACCAAATCTCTTCGGTTAATTATAAATTGTGAATGAAAAGTATGTTAAGTGAAATATATATATGTGTGTATGAATCAAGAAAGATCAAGCAGGATTGGGATATTTTTCTTGATATTCTTCGGATTCGTTTAGATTGACATATTCTTGATATTCTTCGGATTCCTTTTGATTGGGAGATTCCTTCAGATTGGGATATTCATCGGATTCCTTTAGACATTTAGTACATGTACACCTAAATCTCCATTTTGTTTCTAATTCACTCCTTCTATTTTCCGAATCCCTTTGTCCAGTTCTAATATAACTAATTTTCAATTCATCTCCTGCCTTAATTGGTTTTGTAGCCACAATTGATAATTCATTATTTCTATTTGGAAATCTCGTCTCAGTATTGGAATCGCACGAATGAGCTATATAAGAAGCAACACGATAGAAACCGGCCCCGATTACAGGGCCTCTACTTGAACGAACAGTTTCATCTGTATTCTGTCATAAGAATAATCATATCATAAGAAAATAATAATAATCGTAAATATTTCACTTCAAAAAAAAAAAAATAAAATAAAATTTAAATAATATATTATTATCAATAAAATCATTAAATTACCTCTCTTATATTCTCATTACTTCGAGAAGTATTTATACCGTAAGCATTATACATAAGTTTGCCTTTAAGCATTAAATACCTTTCCTCAGAAATGAATTCTTCCATTCCTGGAACTTTTCTTGCGAACAAATCTCTCAAAAGTTTAATTTCTTTGACTTCCTTATCTGTAGCCGGCACACTCAAGAAGCGTAATCGTTCAATATGATCCCAAGTAGAATATTCTTCCTCAACACCTGAAGCAACTTTTTGCGTTTCTTCATAAACCATTTTAGATAAAAATCGAGCAATAATCAATGGATATTTAACATTTCCTGATTTCACCAATTCGACTAGCCGAGCTTCTTTACTTTCGGAATCATTTTGATCAGAACTGATAAAAAGAAGTGTGGCATACTCTTCGGTTGCTTGATCTTTACAAATATTGGAACAATAAACAGCTTCAAAGAGGTCAGCCTCTTCACTGATTGGTCCACCAGTAAGCTCTTTAAGACAATAACTACAATAATCGCCAGTCTATATGATATTCAAAAATGATTTAAATAAATATTTAATAATAACATATTTATTATACAATAATTAAATTTACCTCAAGACTAGGATCAAGAGCTGATACAATAGGTTGTTCACTAAAAATAACGTCCCCAGGAGAAAAATTCTTTGTGGCAAAGAGTCCACGACGTACATGATCATCATAAGAGGAATTTTGACTAATCTCTTCTATTTTTACATTCATTTCTTTAGGTGGAAAGTTGTCAAAATATTCAGCTTGTTTTTTCTTAACCTACAAATTTGATCCAACTTTGTTATTTTTACTAAACATTAATATATTGAATATAATTAAACAAGTATATAACATAACCAATTTATTATAAATTTAAAATAAACCTACCTCGAGACTCATCATTTCGTAAACCAAATTAAATACAGAATCTGGAATTGTCTTTTGATAAATCATTATCAGTTCAACTGGATTAGGATATACTTTCAAAGCTTTATAGAAACAAAGAGCGGCCTCAAGATAACAATCTTCACCTATTCATTTAATAAACCATTTATGGGTTTTTTTTTTAGTTGAAAAAAAAAAATACATTTTAAATTGATTTTAAACTTACCACCAGAAAGTAAAGATTCGCCTTTGGAAACTTGTTCCATAAAGTATTTTTCTTTGGCAGAGACATCAACGGGCAAAGATTCATTGGCAACTTCTTCAACAGCTTTTCTAACGAAACCAGCTGCTTTTACTTTAGCATCTTTTTCTGCTGCCTTTTTTTGTTTCGCGGCCCGTTTTTTACTTTCCTCTACATATAAGAATTTATTGATTCTATTAAATTTATTTTTCCAACAAAAATTTACATATACCTAGCTCTTTTAACGAAAACCGAATTTATTAAAACATTTTACTTACTCAACTTCTTTTTAAATTCGGGGTTAGTTCGCCTCATATGATCCCAGTATATGGCATAACCAACTCCAACTATTCCAACAGTGCTTAATCCGATTAAGATTGTCTTCTTCAATTCCATAATTCTGCAGGTTTTGAAGAAAAAAAATTGAGATCTAATTTATCGATGAAAAAATATATATATAGGTTTATTTGAGATTACTCAGAGCTTCCACGTGATAGAAATCACACAAAGAATATACTTTGATTTACAAAAAAAAAGAAAAAAGATTTTTTCTTTCGACTTGCATAAACATGTCGCGCCATGCCGATAAGCCCGATGTCAAAAAAAAAACTTTTTTTGATCACCTTTTCGGCATCATGTGATTTAAATCAAAATTTTCATGTGTTAATACTAGAAACAATTGCCTTTTAATCCGTATCAGATAACAAATGCAACAACAAAATAAATTAAAATACGGTCTGAATTTGAGTTCAAATTCCAAATCTGCAAATTTAAAAAGAACGTCGATTTTCAACGAAGAGGATCAAAGTTTAGATGACTCTAAGACTCATAAAAAAAATGTGAACAAGCAGCTTTCATCAAATTCTATAAGTAAGTCTGTTCAAGAACAGTATGACAAAGCCCTGGAAGAAGATCCTACAGTTTTTGCATATGATGAGATATATGATGACATGAAAAGTGTTGGAAATAAGAAAAAGGAGGAAAATAAAAATGGGGTTAAAAAGGTCTTTTAGAAAGGATTTTGTGCATTAGACTTATGCTTTGATTTAAGTGTAAAATAAAAAATTATTGATATCATTTATGTCTATAGCCGAAATATGTTGATGATATATTAAAAGCGGCGGAAACTCGAAAACGGGATTATGTTCGAGCACAAGAACGCAAGGTACAAAGGGAACGAGAAGCTGAAGGAAATGAATTTGATGATAAGGAAACTTTTGTTACTTCAGCGTATGTTGCAAAAAAATAATTGATTTCTAAGTTTATTCAATTGGGTCCAATTTTTTATTATTATTATAACAATTCCAAAATCAATTATTTTTAGATATAAAAAACAACAGGAAGAATTGAGAAAAGCCGAGGCGGAAGAGAAGTTACGAGGTAATAATAACTTTGAAACATTTCAAGAATATGTATATATATATATATATTTATATATCTCTCTCATATTTATTTATTTATTTATTTTAAAAATAACTTGATTTACTACGATTTCGAATTAATGAATGAATAATATATATATTTATATATTTATATAGAAAAAATGGATGCAGCTGGATCAAAAGATATGAAAGCATTCTATAGAAATTTGCTAGATCAAACAAGTTTAGAAAAGACTGCAGTTATTGAAGCAAGTCGTAAAAAGAGGACAATATCAGAAAAGGATTGTTCTGATGATTCTATAAATAAACAACCAGAAACCGACAAAGAACTCGCTGAACAAGCAAGAGCATCTGGTAAAATGGTAATATTAAATGATGATGAACAAATAGTAGACAAGCGACAACTTTTATCAGCTGGATTAAATATTGTTAAAAATAAACGATCATCATCAAAGAGTGATGATTTGTCTCATGATGATTCTAACAAGTCTAATGTAAAATATAATGATGATAAATATAGTTCAAAAGGAAGAGAAGAAATAAGACGACAAGATAGATATAGTCGTGAATTAGAAATGCAAATTAAAGAAACGAGAAAATTGAAAGAGGAAGAAGAAAAACAAAAGGAGGAAGAATTATTAAAGAAATTAGCAAGAAAAAATGACGAAAAAGCAATTTCTGATGCAAAGGCTAGATATCTTGCTAGAAAAAAAAAATAAAAATAATATTTTATCAATAATTAAATATTATATTAATTATTATATGTATTAATTTAATGATGTACTGAAAAATTCTTAATTTATTAGATTCTATTTTACATAAATGTATATGATGATAATTAAACATCTTTTTCAGGAACGACGATATGTGTTGGCATTTTATATCTAGTGTTATGATAAACACTCTCGCCTACTTTCCAACCAGGAACATCTTTCATTATTTCGGCTTCACGATCTAAAGCAGCTAAAGTACGACGATATGTATCACGATCTAATTCAGCTTGAAGTAATGGCACTAAATGTATACGTCCCCAACTTTTTTCACGTTTAAGTTCTCTATATAATATTATTGAATAGTTTTAATTAATGACCAGAAATTGTTGAATTCTTAATAAAAAAAAAAAATTCAATTAAAACTTGCCGTCTCTCTTCATTTGCCAATCCTACACGATAAAATCCGTATGCACTTATAGCAGCCATAGCTGTAAGTACAACTGCTCCAGAAGGCCCCCTTTTTGGTAAGTTTCGCTTGTATCGAATAGATGGAAACCCACCCGGTCTCGGAAGGTCTTGAGTTTGTGGGATTGTGGTCATTTGAATTTTTTTTATTTATAAAATCTATTTTTTTTTACAATTCAAACAAAACACAAAAATGCATTGATCCGACGTACTATTAAGTACTGATTCGAAGCTCAGAAAACATACTCGGACTATCAGATGATATTTTTAATCACAGTTTATAATGTCACGTTGATCATAAAGATCAGCATTCTCTCTCTCTCTCTAAAAAAATTCCACATAAAGTTGAAATCTTCCAGTAGTAACATTATCTCATATGCTAAAGAAAAAATTCCATTTAGCGATGAAATAGTCTCTTCTAGCCATGAAAAATTTTCTTCTGCTATGCAAAAAGTCTCACCTGCCGTCCAACAAGTCAAGCAATTTGCGTCCCAAAACCACTTATATCGGTGGTGCAGCAGTTAGTTGGTTTAGTTGGACAAGTCGCAGTAGCAGGGGCAATTGGGGCAATGGGATTTAAAGCAGGCGGCTAAATCAATGAGTACTTTCGGAACCAGTGGTGCTGTTATTCCATTTTTGCAATCTGTTGGTGCTACAGGTTTCAGTACATTATCTTATATTACAACTACTTTAACTGGTGCAGTTGGTGGTTACGTAATCGAAGATTTAAGGAACAAGAATTATTATTATCAACATGAAAGGTCTGATTAGTGAAATAAGTACGAATTTCTTTGCTAAAAATATAAAAAATTTAGTAAAAAGTTCTTAAAATTTCATTTATTATTTAATTATGAAAGAATTCTATATATAGAAGAATCTGTCAAATATATTCATAGTTTTCATATTTTATAATAAAAATTTTGAAGACAAAAATTTATATATTATTAATTTTTATCAAATATAAAAAATCATAATACTTGGTGCTTACTCTTGAGGATATTAGAAGAACTGCACGTGACAGAAACATTTCCGAAAAATGCATTAATAGAATTTTGTCATTATTATGGCGTTGTAATAAAGGTCATGAATGGTATACTAGCTTAAGTGTAAAATATCAAAATTCATGATGCTCACATTACGTAGGAGGGAGGCCTCGATTTACTCTTGAAGATGTTAAACAGATTGCTTATAATAGAAATGGGAAGTGTCTTTCTACCTCGTATATTAATAACTGTTCAGATTTATTACGGAAATGCATTAAATGATATATATGGATTGAAACATTTAATAATATAAAAAATCGAAATTCGTAGTGTCCATTTTGTTTAAATAAACATGAAAACTTTTGTTATAAAATTATTTCTAAATACCTTGGACCACCATCTAAAATACGTCGACCTAATTTCTCAAAACACCAGAATGTCCTACAGGATTAGAACTTGATATTTATTTTCCAGAATATGGCTTTACAATTGAGACACAAGGTGTACAACACGAAAAATACATTAAATTTTTTCACAAAGGAGATCCCAATAATTTTATCAAACAACAAATATGGGATCAAATCAAGAAAGAATTGTGTTGGATCGTCAAAAAATATGGTTGGTATTACGAAGACCATACACGGTTATCTTCGAAAATTGAGTCTTATTGGGGAAACTATAACTTTAAATTCACCAATAGAAATATGGTTTTTATCTGATTGAAATTATAATTATACTTATCAAAAAATTAAACATCGCTAATTGTGATAGATTTACATATATGATAAAGCATAAATGTAGCAAAAATACTTTATTATTCTATTTTTTTCAATATATATGGTAAGTAAAAAATAATTCGGCTCATACTTTGTTTACAAAGTATGGGACTTAACCCGTAATACCTGTAATATTTTTTATTTTAACGTTTCTGATATTGCTATGACTTTAACCTTTTCGTTTCGCACCCTTCATTTTTTAAATCCACTGGTTTCTATACCTCTTCTAATAACCAGGAAATGCCCAAAGAATCTTTTTAACACCGCCCTCTCATTTCGTTGTTATAATTAACAGACATTAATTCTGATAATTTGAATATCGGTTTTTCTTGATCATCATAAAAACATTCCCATTTAGCCGCATCTGTAATAATTCCAATCATCTTATCTCTAAAGATACTATATCATCAAATTTACGCTTGCGGTTTGATAAAGCTGTTTCAATTTAATGTTTGACTTCTGTCACACTAACAAATTTTGAAGTTTCAAGTGAACGTATTGCATAATCAACCGGCCCACGCTCATGATATCCTGCAATATTGAGTTGTGATTCGATTATAAACTGGTCATCATATTGTTTCTTCATTTTGATGAATTAGGGTGCACTTATAAAAAAGATTTAGATTTTTCATGAGTGTTTTAAATATTTTCAGTGAAGATTCGTTATTCTGCTCTTTGTACATGAACCTTGGGAATCTTTATGTACTTCCATTTTCATCAATAAGTCCATAGAGCTAGCATACTTGTGGTAATGTCCAATCTGCGAAGGGTTTTGAGGAGGTTTCTATTAATACGGTGAATGAGGTTTTTTTTCTAAAATAAATTGGCGAAGCATTTCGAGAAATGCATCATCATTTCGGGGTGAATGTTTACTACCTTCAGTTGTGAAATTGAATATCACATATTCATTCTCTAGTGCTGGTGTCTTGTGCTTGTCATATATAGCTTCTTTTATATCTTTAAGGCTTGCATGATGGATTTTTACAGTCCACAAGAATTTATCCATCCGTTTCGGTAAATACAATGGCTGAGTTAATAAATAAAAATTAACAAATCTCAACATTTTTCGCTATTTTATACATACTGTGTTTCAGTTTCCTCCAAGAGATAATTTCATTTTTCGATTTGTTGATTTCATTAAGTAATTCTTCTTCGCGATTCGAAGTGATAGTTGACATGAATATACAAATGAGAAAATCAAAGCCAATTAAGGTAAAACTAAAATACACAACTGCACCAGGCGGACATTCAACAATATGTTCTTCTGCCGATTGTTCACTAAAATATTCCTGGGATAACCAAAAAGTGAATCAGGTTTATAAAATATTCCATTTTATCCATGAATGAAAAAATAAATCGATAAAATCATAGTTAATATGACATAAATAAGATCATTGTGCAGATCGACATCTTGCGTTATCGCACTTTTGCAAATCTTTTCGTCGCATTTTCCTATTATCAAGGCAAGTTGAAAGCAAATATTTAGTGGAAGACGTGTTAGGATACCCTGACCTTTCTCATTGTAGTCTACTTCTCTGTCTTGATTTGATGTAACGATCTGCAGTTGCATAGCTTAGCAATTACGTTTTGTGACTCTGGCGGATGCTTGGTAGTACAGTTGGTGAGGATATCCTCTTTGACACATTGTTCATCTGAATTTTTCCATTGTAGTCTACTCCTTCTACTCTATACATCAATCAAATGATTCTGAAATGAAAGATAGATGGAAAATATTTAAATGATTATATTTATTCTTAAATTTCATTTAGACTTCATATCTCACCTGCAGTATTGATTCATCTCGAAGAATTTAATAACAAAAGACTTCGAAGAACAATTCATACCTCAACACCAGTTTCTCTCAAAAATGGAACTTATTTTTAACCATTTATACAAAGTAAAATTATATTTTCCTTTTTTTTCAGTAATATTGTAATGACCATTTTTAAATAAAATAATTTAAAATAAAGATAATTTCAATACTTCTTTCAAAATTTATTATTTTATTCATTAAGGAAATATTACAAATTATAAAAAATATTATACAAATTATAAATTATAAAAAATATATATATATAATTTTCTTTTTCTATTTTCCGTTATTCCATTAATAAATTTTAAAACACTTACATTATCCTACAAAATAGAGTAAACCTTCTTTCTTCTGTACCTACAAAATAGAAAACGCGTACCTCAAATCCAAGTATATCGTCTTAATAAATATGGAAAATAAAAATAAAAATGTTTATAGTAAAAATTCAAAGATTAGGAAAAGCGAAAAAAAATAAAAAATAAAGTGAGAAAGTGAAATTGTGAAATTGTGAAATTGTGAAATCAAGAAAAAAACAAAAAAAAAGCGGGAAGAAAAGTGAGGGTTTAAATAGAGTAAAAAACTACATATAGGCGCAAACAACCCCAATTTTTTTAGGGCCCAAAATTTTATAAGGTCAAATTATTGTAAACATAAATATCAATTTGATTTATCAAAATAACTGCTATTTTTTGATTAATTGATCTGACGTCATGCTATATTTTTTGCTTTCGTTTTTTTTAAAAAACGACTAGTAAATTTTCGTGCTTTTAAATTCATCGTGGTGTTTTGCACTACCAATAGATGACAAATTTTCATTCTCCAATATTGTCTCCTATGGCAATCAATTCATCGCATCCGTTCAAGAAAAAATTCCATCCAAAGATGAAATAATATCTTCCAGTAATAATATTATCTCATACGTTAAAGAAAAAATTACATTCAAGGATGAAATAATCTCTTCCAGTAATAATATTATCTCATACGCTAAAGAAAAAATTCTATCTAAAGATGAAATAATCTCTTCTAGCCATGAAAAATTTTCGTCTGCTATGCAAAAAATCTCACCTGCCGTCCAACAAGTCAAGGAATTTGCGCAAGAGCATCCCAAAATTATTTGTGTCGGTGGTGCAGCAGTGGTTGGCGGTGTTGTTGGATCAGCCGCAGTGACAGGAGTAGCAGAGGCAATTGGGTCAATGGGATTTGGAGCGGGTAGTGTCGCTGCTGAATCTTTGGCAGCTACTTCAATGAGTACTTTCGGAACCAGTGGCGTTGTTATTCCATTTTTGCAATCTGTTGGTGCTGCGGGTTTCAGTACATTATCTTATGTTACATCTTCTTTAGCTGGTGCACTTGTTGGTTGCGTAATCGAAGATTTAAGGAATACGAAAAAAAGAGGAAGAAGAAATAAAAGCAAAGATTTAATTTAAATTATATTTATTATTTTATTAACATTAAGTACTATTCAACACAGATACTACTACTGGAATTATTATTATCAACATGAAAGGTCTGATTAGTGAAACAAGCACGATTTTTTTGCATAAAAAAATTAAGAAAAAATTTCTTGAAATTCCATTTATCTTTATATGTATTATTATAAAAAAAAAAAAAAAAAAGATTTTATCTATTAATTTTGCGTGATTTGTTTTAATACATTTTAAGCATCGTAAATAAATATATAAAATGATTCTTTAGAAGTGTAGAATTATATCCTTTTGGAATAATAAACTTTTTCATATCATTCAAAAGCTATTTAATTTTTATATTATAATAATTGTTGGATCTTACTAACATTGTTATTCATAATATTATTTTTCTCCCGCATTTATTTGTAGCTATATTAATATTGAGGCAGTGATATTGTCATTAAATAAAAATGTATTCTTGACTACATTATGTGTACTTTTGATAGAACAAAACTTAAAACAAATAAATGCCATTAACATAAGGTTGCATTGATGCATCTCGACTTAAGTAATAATAATAATAATATATTTTTCTTCCTTTGAAGTGGTGGAAATCCTTTCAATTAAACACAAAAGGTTTCAATGAACAAATAATAAAATATCCGTACATTAAGTTACGCTTTATGTCTTGTTCCAAAAAAAAAATATTACATTTAATATATCAATCAGTGGTCAAATTACTTAATTAAAAAAAATTTGTGTATCTAAAAATAAAAAGAACGAGATATGAATCATGACTTCAAATTGAAATGAAAAATAAAAGATATTTGTATGAGACTTTTTTTTTTTAGTAATATCAAAATATGAAAGTTTTATTTATAATCAATAAAGCATGTTAAAACATGGTTATTTTGTTTTTGATTTTAATGTTAGAAATATTGTACGATCAAATTAATAATAGTTATCAAAAAATATAATTTTTTTTTATTAGTAAAATAATTAAAAGAAAAGGTTTCAAAAAAAAAAAAAAAAGAAAAAAAAAGAGCAGTAAAATAAAAATAAAAATATGTACATAAATATTGAAATTTCTCTTCTCATCTCATCTCATCTAAACTAATCACCAATACCTAAACTAATCACCAATACCTAAACTAATCACCAATACAAATTAAAAAAAAAAATCCCAAACCAAAATTTTTGTTGTAGCAAATAATTATTAAGTTGGAAAAAAATTAAAATGAAAAAAAAAAAGGAAAGATAAAATAGCAATACTTAATTATACAATAACTGATAAGGCTAACTAGTGTTAACATTTAATCGTTGCACTTTAAAGACTTGTAAAGTATTAACTCGCAAAAGCATTAACTTGATCGACCAGGAATTGTTATAAATTCTTTAAAGTAGAAACTTGAATTTTCTTCCGCAAATGGATGACTTAAAAGTTGTTTCGCTGTTGGTCTATCATTCGGCTCTCTTTAATTGAAAGAAAGAAATTGATATTGATATGAAAACAAAAAAAAAAAAAAAAAAAAAAAAAAGGAATTAATGTACAAATTAAAACAAACGAAAAGATAAAGTATCCTTACATTATAAAACATTTATTTAAAAAGTCACGAGCATCATTTGACATAACAATGTCTTCTCTTATTGGTGGGGATTTTTTCTCACTTCCAAGCTAATAAACATTTGATGTTAAAATTAAAATATATTTATTGCTTAAAAGATTTCACAAAAATATTCACCTTAAATATGGCAGCAAGATCTGATAAATTTGGCCACGGCCGTTCACCAGCAAACATTTCAAGTACTACACACCCTAGACTCCTATAAAAAAAATTAAAACAAGAACAAATTAATTATCAAATTGATTAAAAACTAAGAAATATTTTGACTAGTTCTTACCATATATCTACTTTTGCGCTATATCCCGCAGTAAATACTTCAGGTGCCATCCAAAATATTGTCCCTTGCAATGACATATTAGAATTATAATCATAAGCGATGCCTTGTTCTAAATATTGAATTAATAATAATTATTATTATTGTTATCATCATATTGTTGTTGCAACTATAAAAATCTTAAATTTTTTTTTTTTTGTTAATTGCTTACCGTTTTTCTTGGATATTCCAAAATCAGAAATTTTGCAGCAGCCTTCCTCATCAACAAGAATATTATCTGATTTAATATCCTAATTTGAAAATTTTATCAAATTATCAAAAATATGTTAATATGATCTGATAGAAAATCAAAAATCGATTTATTGAAAGAGAAATATTTTTAATTACCCTGTGTAAAATATTCTTATCATGCAAATATTGCAAACCTAATAATATTTGCCGAGTAAATGATCTTACGACAGATTCCTTAAACGCTCCATGAGTTCTCAATACCGTACCAATAGAACCACCGTTAACATATTCAAGAAAAATATTAACAGTATCATCATTTTCTTCATAACCTATTTATTTTTCAAAAACAAAAAAAAAATGAAATTTTAATCATAAGTTTTTATGTCATCAAAATAAGATAAATTGAATAAGACAATTACCAATATATGTCACAATATGTTCGTGATCTAAATCTTTCAATATTTCCATTTCGTCCTTAAAAGCTTTTATCTTTATATAATGAAAGTAGTATTAGAACTATCTTGGAATTAACGTTTATGTAATTAATTAATCCCTAAAATACTCACCAGAGTCTTTTGTCTTTCGTTTCTTTGATCATGTTTGGTTTTTGGTAATTCGATCTGTTTTACAGCCATCATTTCAGATGAGGTCAAATTCATGGCGAGAAAAACTTTACCGAAAGTTCCTTTACCAATAAGTTCACCTTTAACCCACTTAACAGCTATTTATTTTGTTTTAAATAGAAATTAATAAAAAAAAAAATTTCAAACATTTATCAATCATCAGTTAAACTATAAGAATATATTTCTTACGTTTTCTTTCTGCAGACTCTTCATAGGATTTTGAATTAGGAAGACTCGGAATTTTTTTATTTGATGGCCTTTCTTCAACAACTTTCTTGTCCCATAGTTTAGTAGTCGGTTTCCTATGAAGTTGTCTTTGTTGTTTAACTACTTTATTTACAGCTTCTTTCATTTTAGAACGTTCGCGACGTTCTCGTCTTTCTCGTTCTTTTGCTTCATGAACAGCAACACGAATTGATTTTCCACGTGCAATTTTTGCTCCGGCACCGGTTTTCTCAGCTACGTTGGGTGAGGGCGTAGCTTGCGTTGAATCTTCATTTTCGGAAACCGTATTCATATTACCTTGAGCTCCCACAATTGGCATATCAATATCGTGATCAGGAAAGTATTGCTCAATATTATCGAACACATCTTCAGCAGTTGGTCTTTCGACCCAGGATTCTTCAACTTTCACCCCTCTACGTTTTGATACGGTACGGGCTAAACCACCTGTAGAACGTTTTTGAGAAGGTTTGGTGGGTTTAGGTTGATTTGACAGTTGTTCATCTGAAACTAATGTTGCATCTAAATCTTTATTATTAGTTCTATTATCTGTTTGATTAATATTTTCAGATGAACTATTCTGACTTAGACTAATCGCCGAATCTACGGAACCTGGTCTTTTAAATACATTTGATTGTCCGTTACTTGATGATAATGTTTTTTTTGACTCATCAGATTGAACAATTAATGTAGAATCTGATTTTTTAGACTCAGTAGTATTTATTGATCTATTTAAATTATCAATAGGACTATTACGGTCAGGAAGAGAAGGAGAAGCAACTATTGGAGATTCTTGATTTACGTGACTGGAACTTGTTTTTTGTGTGGGTTTTGGTTTTTCGGCCCATAATGAAATATCATCGTCTTTTGGAAGTAAAGATTTGTCAGACGTAGACGAAATCTTGGGCCAAAGAGACTTTTCTTCTTTTTCTTCTTCTGGCATAATAACTTGACCTGATCTTTTTGCAACTGGGGTAGATGCAGAACTTCTCAAAGGTTGTGATTTTCCAACCTTTCTAAGTGTAAGATCTGGTTCAGATGATCCGGATTGCTTAAGTTGATAACGTTGCTCTGGTTCATATATTTCTCGAGGATTATCATTTACGTGATTCAATGGTAAGTGAGGCTGAGATTTACTAAGTTTACCATAAGGCACATTTGTGGGAATCGTGGTAGTTAAAGTATTTTGGTGAGGAGATTGTAAATTACTATATGATTGCGGATGGCTGTTTGTCTTTTGTATTTGTGATGAGACATTTTGAGTCATGTTATCGCGACCAGTATTATTACTGCGACGCCCGGCAGGTTGTAAAACTTGGGAATGATTAATTCGTTGAGAAAGTGAATTATCATGAACAATATCATGAACAATACCATGACTCGGGGATGAGGAATCTTGGTTATTTATAAAATCATTATCTTCAGATGCTAATTTACGATGATTCTTTGAATAAGGTTCGTAAGCAGCGGGTCTACTTGAAGTATTATAATCAGGTGCAGGTGCGTATATGTTTTGGGAAGATGAACCAGAATTTGCTCTAATATTTGAAGTGCTTCTTTGATGATCAATAAATGGTACTGGAAATTTCACACCACTAAATTTATTGATATCTGAAGGTTCTTCCGATATTGGGATAATTTCTGGTGATAATCCATTCCAACCTTTAATCAAAGGATTAAATCCACCAGGAAAACGAAATTTTCGATCGTCAGTTATATTATTATTATTAGAAGATATTTGATCTAATTCCGATTGTGAAGAATATTGGGTAAGCTTTTTATGGGGATGTGGAATCGCATAATAAGATTCTGGTGGTTGTATTCGTTTGACTAAAAGTTTTAAAGATGCCTTTGCATCTGCACTTAAACATTTTTGTAACAAATCTTCATTGCTTATTATAGGACCTAAAAATTTAAATTTAATAAAATTTTATATACTAATAAAAAAAAACAATAATGAATACTTATTATTATTTAATCAATTCCTACCAATTTCTTGTCCAATCTCTGCCACATGAAAAGCGTAATCTTCTCTGTCACTTTGCTCAATTTTTAATCGAGAAAATATCACATTTATAATAGAGGTAAGATCTTGGCAACTAGTAATATTAACCACAATAAAATTTGTCATATCTTCAGTTATTTGTATGTTTCGTTGTGGAATTGTATTTGAAATATTTGACACATTTCTTTGTTGAAGAAAATTTATAGGAGGGTATTTCATATTATCCCCTGACTATTGAAAAATAAAGAATATCATTAATTATGACTCTATAATTAATTAATTTCTATGATTAATTTTCTATATTTTTAATTATCTTTAAATAATAAATAAATAAATAAATAAATAATAAAACGCATACAGAATAACTTCGTGCCCTATTATGAGCAATACTTTTATTAGTATTAGTTCGCTTTTTGTCAGATTTATGATATTGATCCTGTTGAGGCATTACGGGTTGATTAGCGTAAAATGAATTTTCATTTTGCGGAATTGTTTGAAGTCTTCGAGTATCATTAGTATGTCCGTTGTCAATATTTGAAGAAGAAATTGGTTGTTCAATTTGAGAAATAGTTGAGTTAGAAGAAGAATGATTCTTTTCCCAACCGATTGAAGATGATCTTGGAGTAATAATTGGAACATTTGTATTATTGGTAGAATTTTTTAAATTAGTACTACGTAAATCAATAGAACTGGTAGATGATTTTAATGTTTTATTTTGTGGTGAAAGAGGATGATTAGAATTATTTGGAGGAGTGGAAATTGGTAATGTAGATATATTTTGAGTTGATGGTGAATTTTGTCCAAGTAAAGATGATGATGATGATGCACTTGGACTATTATATATGGTATCATCTTGAGAACCCTAATATTAGAAAATATAAATCTCTTTTATAAAAAAATTTCTTTGATTTTAAAAAATAAAAAAAATTCTTTATCAAACCTTTTCAGAAGAAGAATGTCGTTTTTGTTTGCCTTCTCCAAGTTTCCTTATAGCTGTTATTAATTTCGATCGACTTTCACTATCACCTTTAAGTAGATTCTTAGCATTTGTATAATTACCAAGTTTGAAGAATCGCTCTCCACATAATTCTTGTTCTAAATTAAAAAAAAAATAAATAGTTCCGTTTTTTTTTTTCATTTAATACATTTTATTTTATTTATTTAAAATTGAATTTTAATGTAAATATTTCTAATATATCTATATATACACTACCGACAAAGATTTTTTTATAATCACTAAAAGAATTAGCATCAAGCCATTGTTCCACTTTGTCCATAGACCAAGTAGAATATTCAATATCTCCATCTATTGAAGTAGATCTACTTCGATCATGAGTATGTCCGGTAATGTGGTCTTTACGAGTTAAGGAAGCCGCGGTAATGGAAGTAATGGAATTAGTTGGACTACTTAAGGTAGAACAATCAACATTAGTGACTATTGGACTAGGAGAATTATAATTTCTAGGTTCCATATTTTCTGTTATGTTAACTAAATTCAACCGCTGTAAATTTTGTTCCAACTGATGAATATTGTGTGAATTTGCAGTCGAATAATCGATTAAAGAATGTGCACTAGATACTGAAGGTGAACGTGAACGGGCTTCAAGTGTAGAGTAAGGACCGTCAGGAGTTGCATTACCAGTAAGCGTTTGCGACGCCGATGGTGAAATTGGTCGACCGTTGTGATAAGTAGAACTGCTGTGGTTATGTGAATCTTGTTCATTTGTAGGTCGTCTTAATCCTACGTTTGGAGTTACATTTGTATCAACTGAAGGACGTCGCTGATTATTAACTGACAACATGTTAAAGGCATAAAATCTACTTGTGTCGGTTTCTTGTGCTTACAATCTTTTTATCTCTTGTGTATCAGTACTTTATATGGGACTGTAGACAAAAGTAAGTGACCAGGTTGATAAAACAAGTGTAACGCCACAGAAATGTGGTCGACGCCACACCACAACCATTCAAAACTGTTCGAATGATAAATAAATAAATAATACAATGCATTGAATTTTAAACTTCTTTTAAAAAAAAATGAATCCCTTAACTTCGAATAAGTTGAACAAATTGAATAGATTTATAGAAGGCGAACAAAGTGTAAAAAACACAAATAAAGATGACAATGAGAATAATAAAAATAGAATTCGGATGAACCCATTTATGAAACCCAAGTGAGTGATCATAAATATATCAATCGATTTTTTTAAAAACTTTAAAGAAAAAATTTCGGATATTTTAAAATTATTTTTTAAATGACATACAACGTTTTCCTTTATTAGATTGATTATAGGTAACGGGTTAAATCTTACTTTGCAAGATGATTATTGTTCATTACCAACAACAAAAAATCAAATATCCCAAAAACCATTTTCATATTTAAAACATAGTAGTAGTAGTAATAATAGTAGTAGTAATAGTGAGGGTGAGATGGTAAAAGAGGAAGATGAGGGAGAAAAAAATGAAAAAGGTGAAAAAGATCAAATGAGAACATCAACAACAAGAAGAAATATCATGAAAAAACGGAGAAAGAAATGGTCAAATCTTGAATTGGATACTCTTGAAAAGGGAATGATGGAACATGGAACAAAATGGCGTAAGATTTTAGATGTGTATGGTAGACCTCATGGACATTTACGTGAACGTACACCTGTACAATTAAAAGATAAGGCTCGTACAGAAAAAATGAGAAGAATTCGGGAGGGAATATCTCTTGGGATATTCGAAATTGCTACAGAATAATTTAGAATAATTTAAATAAATTTAGATATGTTATTTGAGTTATTATTAATAAATTTAAATTTTAAGAAAATGATTGTAGAAATTATAATTATATTGACAAAAAATAATTTAAATTTATTCTTTATTTTCTTTATTACAACTTTCTTTTAACCCGTTTTAATTGAGTCTGGAGAAGTAAATATTTTTTTATTTTATTTTATTTTTTTTTAAATAAACTGGTCGAAAACAAAATTTTAAAATCTTCCTCACCTTTGTATTCATTCATCTCGGGAAACCAAATCTGGTGTCATGACTGTAAGAAGTTTATTTGCAAGATTATATCTTGTGTAATTGGCATTGCCAATTACTCTAGTGTTGTTAACAGTCTAGCTTGATTTGACTTGAGGTCAAAGTCAAGTCAAATTGTTGTCAAGTCAAATCATTAGCAAGTCAAACTGAACCTAATCGACTTGAAGATATAAATCAAACCAAACTGCTCAAGTCAATGGACTGATTGGGGTTAATGGGGTTGTGGGTTGATAAGATCAGATTGAATTTCAGTTTGATCCAAAGTTGATAGGGTTGATGGGATCAAACTGAACTATGAATTTGATGGAATCAATGGGGTTGAAGGTTGTTCAAAAATTATTTTTTTTTTTTTTTGTTTACATTTATTAATTAAAAAATTAAAGGTTTTCAATATAATATAAAACATATAATTATTTAATATTAAATTTTATTATTATTATTACTATCACTATCACTATTATAATTATTATTATTATTATTATTATTAAATTATTGATTATTTTGTTCATTCAATAAGTTTAAAAAATTTTATTACTCAAACCATCTGCTAAAATAATTAAAAAAAATTAGACCTAGAAATAATTTTTATATTAAATTCTAACTTAAATTAACTGGAATAACTCCTGAAATGTTAGATAAAAATGGTGTCCCTAATATTATAAGTTTTTTTAAATAGAATTGTAATATAAATTCACAAGTCTATAATTATTCAGTAAGTTCCTAATTTACAAAAAATAGATGGTTAGAATAGGAAAGAATAGAATGGTTGATTTTGTTTTTATATACTTAAGAATTTTAATTTTTGATGATTTTAACTAGCAATTTTGTTTTTGATTAATAATTGTTTCACAAGTTCACCATTGTTTTCATTGTTTTCACAAGTCAAATATGATAATTCCTATATTAAAAATTAGCTAAAAATTACTAAAAATAAATTGTCCTATATTATAAATTAACTAAAATCAGAATTTCTTTTTGATATAGTAATTCTTTTGTATTTGACAAGTCTGCTATTGTTCTTAAGTCTATATAACTTGATAATCAGTTTTTATATATAATTTTTTTTTTGAAAAAAAAATACTTAAAAAAATCTTTTTTAATCATCTATATTAGAACCTCAAGCTAAAGCTTCTAACAATTTAGTTTGAACTAGTTTTATTGTTGAACCAAACTAAAAATTTTAATAAAACCTGAACCAAAACTGAACTATAATCTTATTAAAACAAACTGAACCTGAACTAAAATTTTTCAATTAAAATAATTTATAAATAAGTATTGTCTTACAAATTAAATTAAATTATTAATAATTTTATTATAAAAAATTATTACTTAATAAAATATCTAAAATTATATTTATAATTAGTATTCTGTACAAGTTATTATAAATCAGTTTAGGTTTAGTTTTTTTTTGATTCAGTTTTAGGTTTTTCAATTTGATTCTTTAATATAATTTGAAATAGTGTTATAAAATAAAATTATTATGATAAAAAAATATAGTATACAATATTAAAAACACCTGCAAATACTTAGTAACAACATTAAATAATAATAATATTTAAAATTCAATTAGTAAATATTAATTTATTTAACAAATAGTAATATTTTAATAATATTTTAACTAATATAGTCAAACTTCTTTATAGTTACATCTTTAGGATACAAAAACCAGTGACTATATAGAAATGTGACTATTATAGAAGTTTTTCTATATAGTCACAATTATATTAAAAAATATATATGTGACTATATAAAAAATTATATTAATTAAAAACCTGATAATTATGAAAATCAATTATCAATTATTAATTGATTAAATAATAAAATCAAATAATGATTGATTTTGACTTTTTTTTAACAATCCATCTTTTCCAATTATTTATATTATGCCTCTTGAATCTGTACCTAAAAAAAATCATTACTGTATTAGTGACAAACCAAAAAAAGAAATATATGAACTCACTAAATAATAACAAATAGCAGAAGAATTTATGAAACATTATTCAAACTTGAAAATTAGTTATTCGACTATATCAAAAATATTAAAGAGAGCTGATGAATATCAATTTCAAGATGATTTTGTTGAAACAACTTTTTGTTATCATCCTGTGAAGTATTCAATATTAGAACTTACTATGAATATGTAAATAGAACAGGTCACAACTGAAGAAATAATTATTTCAGATTTATTAGTACAAAAAAAACTTGACAATTTGCACAAACATTTGTTATACCTGAAAGGTCACTTATATTTTTAAATAGGTGAACTACTAAATTTAAGAAACATAATGGAATAAGAAAAATTATAATACACAACGAAACAACAAGTATATCTTTGAAAAACTTACTTAAGAAATGGAAATGGTAAAAACTTCTCTCTTATCATAATTCAGAAGATATATATAATACTGACAAAATGGATCTATTCTACCAATTGCTTTCTAATTAAACTCTTTTTAAAAAACTAATAGCTGAAAAAAAAAATGTGAGCTAAAAAAAATAATTAATTTAAAAAAGTTAATTTAAATAAATAATAATAATTTCTTTAGAAAAAAACAAAAATAACTATACTACTTTGTTCCAATTCAACTGGTTTTCATAAGTTTTATCTACTAGTTATTGGTATTTTTAAAAAATCACAGTACTTTAATGGAATAAATACTTCACAATTACCAGTGATATATAAAAATAATAAAAAAGAATGGATAAGAAATGATATTTGAGAACAATGGTTATATTATATAGATGATAGTTTTTGTATTCAGAATAAACAAGTCTTACTTCTTGTTAATAATGTGATATCTTATAAGATTCCAGGAACAAATAATTCAAGTAAAATTCAAGATGATAATATAGATGAATCACTATCTGAGAATAATTTCATTGATAAAATTAAAGAACTTCAAGAAGAATCACAAGGAAGGTCACAAGAAAGACTACAAGAAAGACCACAAGGAAGGTCACAAGAAAGATCACAAAGAGAATCCCAAAGAAAATTCAATATCATACATTCTAACTGATCAAAACAAATTTCAGGTCTTATAAACATTACTGTATATTTTCTTCTATCAAATATGACTACTCATATTTAGCCTATGGATGCTGATATTATTAATAGCTTCAAATTAAAATATAAAAAACTGTATTGTTATCATTTGCTCACACAATTTGAAATAAATGAAGATCAAAAGTAAAAGTTTTTTTATATTTATATATTTATTATTTTATCTTATCTAACTATCTAACTATTATAAAATATAGAAAACTTAATATAAGAGAAGTCATCAATTTTATTGTTAAAGTTTAGAAGGATATTAGTGACACTACTATAAAAAACTATTGAAGAACTATCACTAATTGAAAATTGATAAATCATATATACACTGAGTACCCAATATGTATATAATTTATTAATTTTCAATTAGTGTACTAGAATTATACTTGAAATAGATGAATTAGAAATGAGTGAACAAGAAAAAAATGAGTCAGAAAATAAGATCAATAATACTATAACATTAATTAATAATTTTTCTAATCCAGAGACTCAACAATTGATATTTAATATTGAAAAATATATTTATATAATTGATCAACTAGCTAGAACAGAGGATATATTAACAGAAAATATTATTATCAAAATAGCTATTAATGAATTTTACAATAATAATAAAACTGATGATGATAAAACTGATGATGATAAGAGATTACTATCATCTCCAATAACTGTTACAGAGGCTATTGAAGTATTGAAAAAAGTTATAAGTTATCAAAAAAGTCTTGAAGTTAGAAAGGAATTTAATAAGAATGAATTAAAAATATTGTGAAAAAAGTTTAAAGAATGACATTATAAAAGAAAAAAAAATAAGAAACAAATTTCACTTATATTTTTTTTTAGTCATATTAATGAATCTGATGTCAGCATTACACTCTAGATTTATTTTTTTTAAAACTAATTTATAATATTAATAACAATAATTATAAATATATACATACATTAATTCTATTTTAATAAACAATAATAATAATAGTATACATTTATTAATTATATTTATTAAAACTTAATAAAAAAAATCATTTATAATAATAAAATTTTTCACATTATCTTAAGATCTGAAAATTAAATTATTATTGACCAATTTAAAATTTATATAATATGTGATTTTATAAAGAACAATTCATATAAGTGGTCAATAAAAAATGTAATAGTGACTATAATGCAATTATACTTATACAGAAGTAAAATAAATAATAAAATAATTGGTAAAAATATAAATGTGACTATGGAAGATAACTATAAAGAAGTCTGACTATATTTATATTTAGTGACATATATTAGTTAGTTATATGATAGTAGTACAATATTACATGTTCACATGATATTTAGTTACACAAATATAATTATTAATTTATAACATTGATTATTGAAAACTTTAAATTATACCAGTGGTGTTGTGCACCATATTATATAATCCATATTAACAAATATAAACAAATATAATTGGAAGTCTTATAATAACATGATTATCATAATAAGCAATAAATGTATTTATGCCATAACTAAATATACATGACATACTTAGCCATGTATAATACAATATTTTTTTTCACATTTCTCCTTTCACCTCTTCAATTTTTCCTTCTAATTTTTTTCATAATAAAATCTCTCCTGAGGTACTATTAGAAGAAATACTTGAAATAGAGCCTATTAGAGAAAATATGTAAAATAAAATTATTTAAAAATCTGAAAGAGATTCCTTTTAGCAAGCTTAATGAAAGTGAATCACTTTATCCAATAACATTTGAGATATTTTTTAATGATTGAACAAAACTTGATAAATATGTAGTGTCTGGAAATGTTATTTTAATTAAAGAAAAAAATTAAATTATTTTTTAATTAAGGTAGCTTGAAAACTATAGGTTAGAGTAAGGCTTTTTTATTATAATTACCTATAATAAAAAGAATAAAAAGGATAGCATATTCTGACAGTATATTTACGTATATACAAGAGGCTAAAATTATATGTCAAGGAAGAAAGTACATATAGAAGAAAACTGTAATGCAGAATATAATACTAATAACTATCAATTTCGTATTAATACCTACTGCTAGAAGAATAATAATTTGATCTATATCATAAAAGTTGAAAATTAGCATAATCACTATCAGAAAATTTAATTAGGTATAAACTTACAGAAATATCACATGCCCTCTGAAAATTTATGTCTAATTAAATTTTCTGATGACAAACTTATTAATATTATTACCACTCTCGCACCTAGCTATCAAAAATTCACTTCAAAAATGTAAGATAATATTAGATTACTTATAACATGTGATATATGTTCCAGTGCAATTATTGAAGTGTTACAACATAAAAATTCAGGAAAGTACATTTACGATCGTAACGTTGTTACTAGTCGACCTGTCAGGCGAAATAAGGTTCCAACAGGAGGTTTACAACTAGTAAACTTAAGTGATTCAAGTTAGATAACTAAATTATTAATCAAAAATAATTAAACTAATTTTAAGTACGAAGGATAAATTATAATTTCAAGGACTAAGTTAAATGTATTCGTTGAATTTAT
>CAJVPK010000490.1:0-30634 GCA_910592015.1 Diversispora eburnea | reverse complement strand
TAATAATAAATTGATCATTAGTTCCTGGTATGAATTTATGATCTTTATTAGAATTATTAAAGACATAACATGGCCAATCTCCTGTGGTCAAAGTCCATTCTCCCGAAGTTAATGCATTAGTATTAGTTTTATTTATATAAGAATCGGAAAGTAGAGTAGTTTTATCAATTGTTCGGTTATCATTTCCTGCGTTTATTCCCCGTTTAATTGTTCCCATTGTGACTCTGGTAAGATTTTGGGAACATATAAAACTATTCCAAATAGGAATCCCAGTGGAAGTTAAGTCATTTATAGACATTGAAATTAAAGTTTCACCACGTTGTATTTTAAATATTATAAATAATTCGTGGATTGTTGCATATAGTAAAACTCCAGTCAAAAGTAAAAATATTAAAACACGTAACGCGAATTCCCACTGACCTTTTCCAAATATTTTCATGATTTTTATTATATGATTTTTATCTTCAAAAGATACTGGATAATCAGAGAATTAAACCAGTGAATTAAGAAACGATGATAATAATGTGTTAATATATAATATAATGGAAATAAATAAATTTAGAAGTTCCGAGCTGTGTTGCATTTACAATTCTTCTATATTAAGAATTTGATAGAGAATTTTTGATTGAGAATTTTGATAGAATTCGATAGAATGATGGCAACATACCATTTTCTTTACAAATAAACAATATAAGACAATTATATGTCAATGAATAGATTATTTACATTAGCATAATTAAATTTCAATATCTTACCAAACTTGGAATGCCAAGCTTTTATTAGACTTTTTTTGGATGTTGCGTCGTCGCTGTGTGGTTAAAATAATTACATATGATTGGTCGTAATATTCAATTAGAAAATGGAATGTTTAAATATTTGTTTAATTAAAGAATATTGCATTAGCAATTTGAAATTTTAGTTATTTGTAGTGGTCTAGAAATAAGTAGTGGTTTAGATGTTTTTTTTCATCATGGATTCATCTAATGCATCGATCTAATTCTAATATTGTCAATATTGTCTCAATTATTACATCTACTTAATACAACATATTATAGTTGCTTGATGAAACCTATTTTGAATTTCACGAAACGTCGAAACCTCTAGTTTCGACAAGTTTTTAATAAGCGATTAATATAGTTTCGACAGTTTAAAATAAATTAGTAAGTTTCGACAGATTTTTTATATAGTTTTATTAAAGTTTCGACAGTTTCGACTTTCGTCGGCCTGTCTAAACCCAGAGGTTTCGTCAAGCAACTATACAATATATGCCTGTCCTTTTTCAACAAATAAAAGAAAATCAGTTATGCAAAGAGAAGAATCTCGAGTAACTCTGGTAAGAGATTAAAGTGGTATCCTGAATACTACTCCAAGTAGGAAATTCAGTTGTAAAATTATTCATGGACATTGAAACCAAAGGTTCGGCTTGTATTACCCAAAAACTATGAACATTTTATTCATTGATAATAAGAATAGTTTTCCAATAAAAATCAAAATTGCCATAAAACGTAATAAGAATTCTTGACGATTTTTTATTCTAAATTTTTTAGATAGACGAAAATTGAAAAAATTGGCTATACTGTATATATAAATTGAACTTCCTTTTGCATTAATCCAAGCGTAACGATAACATAAATGATAAAATTTATATAAAAGATAATGTGTTGGGAATTTTTATTTAATGTATTTAATACCAATAATAACGGTAGATCTCGAATTTTTAGTGTTTAATTTTTAAATGATAGATAAATTTTTTTATCCCACGCACAGCAAATTTAGTTGGTGAATAATAACTTTTTTTTTTTTTTTAATCAAACTATATTCTCATTTTTTTTCGGTTTTTTAAGATCTGAATCATGTAATTTAAATCCAGAAAGATAATGTTTTCTTATAGTTTGTTCCAATGTGAAAAGTTTTTCATTAATTTTATTAATTTTCTTGGTAAACTCTTCACTCGTAAGTTTCGCAAGTCCTTCACTTCCATCATCAATATATTCATTATTTGATTCTGAATGATGTAATTGTTGTTGTGTTTGATCAATTTGACTTTCCAAATCATTCTTATTTCTACCATCATCATCATCACGATCAGTACCATCTTTCTTACGGACATCAGGTGAATTACGTAAAATAAATCGTTGAATTAATCCCCAAGATTTATATTTTCCTCGACCAAATAATATTACCCATAATGCTAAGGCTATTGTAAAATCTCCACCTGTTGCACCAATTATATCATAAACGGTATGTTTAAACTTTTCTTCGAATTTTATAACCTGTAAATAATAAATAACAAAATATTAATTAATTAAAATTTCACTTAATGAAAATTAATAATGTTAGTAGGGTTATTATTAGAGGAACCCAGTAAAGATTAGCAATACAATATAAATAATAATAACTATAATATACCGTATAAGTTTCAGGCGAATAAAGAAACTCTCCAATAATAGAATTATTTCCAAAAGTAGATGCAATATAAGTATTTTGTTTATTAACAGTATAAGACCATTCTTCTTTGTTATTTATATCAACTTTTTCTGTTAAAGTAAAAGTAAAAGTATTTATTGAAGGTATTCCAGCAGTAAATGGTTCTATCATATTAAGTGGTCTATTATCATCAAATATTCCAAATATTAATCCTGTATCTCGTTGTGGTTGATTTCTGTTAGCATATGCAGTTATAATAAGTTGATCAATGGTTCCGGGTTTGAATTTATCTTTATTAGAATTATTGAAAATATAACATGGCCAAACTCCTGTGGATGAAGTCCAATCACCCGAAATTAATGCATTAGTATTAGTTTTACTTGTATATGATTCGGAAAGTGGAGTAGTCTTATCAATTGTTCGGGCATCATCTCCTGTGTTTATTCCCCGTTTAACCGTTTCTACTGTAACTCTGGTAAGATTTTGGGAACATATAAAACTATTCCAAATAGGAATTCCGGTAATAGTTAAATTATTTGGGGACATTGAATATAAAGTTTCACCACGTTGTATTTTAAATAGTATAAATATTTCGTGGAGTGTTGCATATAATAGAGTTCCAGTCAAAATTAAAAATATTAAAATACGTAACGCGAATTCTCCTTTACCTTTTCCAAATATTTTCATCATTTTTATTATATATTTTTTATTTTTTTTCTCTGGAGAATTAGTTGTGAATTAAACTAAAGAATTACACTACTGAATTAAAGAAGTGGTGGAAATAGAACTGTGCTGCATAATACATTATTACAATTTTTTCATTTTGGAATTCGATAGTTTGAACAAATTTAATGATTGATTAACCTTTTTGAGTGGATTGTGCCATTTTTTAATATTTGTTTACTTGTACAAAATGAATAGTTGATAAAGTTACATACATATTTACGTTAGCATATGTAATTAAATTTCAATGAAATGCAATTGTTAAAAATATTTTGCTGCTAAACTTGGAATGCCTAAGCCTTATTAAGTTATTAATTAGACTTTTTTTGGATGCTGCCGCCATGTGGTACATATGATTAGTTGTTAATGTTCAAGTACACATCAAATAATGATTATAGTTATTATTTTGTAGTGGTCTAGAAATAAGTAGTGATTCAGATGGTTTTGTTTATAATCTCTCGTACTCTTTTATCACGGATTCATCTACAGCAAATACATTTTTTTCAAGTGACCTTATTTTAATATTACCCCCAATTATTACATCTACTTAATGCCCGTCCTTTCTCAACAAATGAAAGGAAACAAGTTATGTAAAGGGAAGAGCCTCGAGTAACTATGAGTTTCATTTTTAAAAATGGTACAAGCTAAATTCAAGTGATCCGGAATTTCTTGAGGATAAAAAAGTAATGCCAACTGCATTCACCACAAAGTTTGGTCTTGTAAATGGCTCATTGTATATATTGGTCAATATAAATTGTGCTTAAATTATAAGGCATTTTTTAAAAAAAAAAAAATTTAAACAAAAAAAAAATAACCTTTTGAAGAAAATCGAAAACATTTGCATTGTTAATAAGATTTTTTCATTTATAGTAATAATGATTTTCGCGAAAATCACGATTAGGATGGGTTGTAATACATCAAACTAAGTATGACTACTATTTTCTGCATGATCTCTAGATAATAAAATCTTTTCAAAATATGTTAAATGTGTAAATAATTTATTCAAGAAATTATTATATCTATGTTGTTTGATATAATATCCGCTGAATATTCCTAAATTGTCACATATCCGTGCTATATCTCCATCTATATGAAGAAGTTGTGAGGAATTTAAGAAATTGATGGGTGTTGTATCAATAGTTTGCTTAAATCTCTCGGATTCTTTTGGTTAAAGTAAATTTTTAGTTAAAGTATGTCAATTTCATCAGGAATTTTTTTAGGCGTAAATCTTCGTAATATTATGACACCTACGTATATTACGGTACTTATATGGGCCATTTTGATTTTAAACCGGCGGATATCTGCGCTAAAAGGATAAAACACATGTCATCTTGTAGCCCAGTATAAAGCTTTCGTTCAGTCATAAGAATACTTCAATCAAAAAATCCCTCCCTGTCCTACAAATCGCGATCGAAGTCAATAAAATGGAATTTTTTTGGCGTAAAAATTACGGAATTTTTTTACCACTAAATTTTTCCGTAATTTCTCCGGAAATTTTTACCCTAAAAAAAAATCCGTTTTATTGACTTCAATCGCGATTTGTAGGACAGGGAAGGATTTTTGATTAAGGTATTCTTATGACCGAACGAAAGCTCTGATTCTGGACTACAAGATGAGATATGTTTTATCCTTTTTAGCATCGATATCCGCCGATATATGACGATTTAAAGTCAAAACACCGTATAAATACCATAATATTACGACACCTACGTATATTACGGAGATTTACGCCTAAAAAAATTTCCGGATGTTATTAAATGTTAAGAGCGTGCTATTAAAATTTAAAGATTTCATTCTAAGTTTATTAAAATAATTATCAAATAAAGAATACATATTGTAACAATAAATCATGCAATCCGAAATTCAAGATATTTAATTTTTTGTGTAAATTACTTTATTTAGATGATAATACCAGAACAAAAGAAATGTTCAGTTATCATTATGCAAATAATAATAATAATCTTACTTTATTTAGATGATATGTTTGTTAAAAAAGAAAAATTATAATAATAATAATTAATAATAATCCTGAAATTCAAGATATTCGTTTTAATTTGTACAAATTATTTTATTTAGATGATAATACTGGACCGGAAAGTTTGTTAATAAAAGAAGAAAATTTTGAGATGAGGAAGAAAGTATATGCAATTTCAAACTTTTATAAAATTATTAGTATCTTTTTTTTTCAAATTAATTTCTAAAAATAATCCCATCTCCATCACTACTTCCACTCCATCTCCACCTTCACCTTAAATTTCAAATGCTTAAAACTTAATAAGACCTGAAATACCCAAGTAAAGGTATTGTCTCATAAATTGTGGTTACTAACTATTACTGCCACTTTGTCTTTGACTTCCCTAAACACATATTCTCTTTTCATTCCACGAAACTCTTTGTTTTCTTCAACAACGAGACCTCCAATGAGTATGAAATTTTTCAGATATTCTTGCTATACACACTATTTTCATCTGAGCTGGATACAGAAATAAGTGAAAAGCATAAAAGAAAAACAATAATGGCTACAACAAATGTCAAAAAAACAGAAGAAACCTTTAATGGTGTACTATTAATTAAAGTATATTCAAACCACCCTCAGAAACAACTTTTGAAATGATAAATGGGACCAGATTTGCATTTAATACAGTAGTAGGATGGAACAAACGATGTCAAGTTAGAAAAAACAAGGTGATATTATAGAAAAAATATGGTTAAATCCTTTGCCCATTAAACAAAAATATCTTCTTTCTGGTGATAATTCAGCCATTTGAGGTGAATAAAAATTTTGTTGAGTTATTGTTCATTTAAACATGCTTTTACGAAGTTGTTTAAGTCATTTTCTTTCTTTTTAATTACAGAAAGATAAATATTGGCATAAATCTATTGTAAGTTTGAATGAATGTGATGAATGTGTTTTGTGGTCTCTTTATTTTTGAAACAAAATGCATGTGACAGCAAATTGACTTATTCTCGAAAAACCAATGAATAAAAATTTCTCAGATCTATGAAATACAAAAGGAGCTTTTCAAAACTCAAGTGAATAATTCTATATATGTAGTTTCTATTGATCCTAATATTCATATATCTTTTACTTAATATTCACTTATAAAAGGTATAAGTAAAATTGAAGAACATGATATAAGATGTTTATGAATAATCTTATTTCAAAAAAAGAGAACTAGCTACTTCCACCTCAAAGCGTATGAAGTACAAGGCCTCACATATGCATTTTAAAATTATACATTTACAAAATGAAATTCATAAAAGATCAATTCCTCCTTTTGAGATATCATATGATAAATCATAAAACAAGAAAGACTGTTTGTAAAATGCTTTGCCCGGGCACATTACCATTTCTAAAATGTCTAATCTCCGAGGACAAAGAATTAGGAGTCCACATTATTATTCAAAAGAAGCCTATATCTCCAAAACATGTGGTTGGTGTAAAAATGTTCAAATATTGGTGGAATTGTAAAGCTGTAATGGATCAAGATGAAAATGGAGCTCAAGGAATCTTTCTTCAGGCATTGCTTAATGGAGCCTTGATTCTCTCTGATGATCATGCAAGAAATAGTAGTCATACTTAAAAATGCTTAGAATACCTATTATTGATGTATTACCCGAAGAAAAAAAAAACTTTCAATTATGAGTATGGATAAGAAAAATGATCAGTGTAGATTAGGAAAAAATCATCCCGTTATACAAGCCTTTTAAACAGAGGTTGAACATTAAAATCATCTTTTCGGTAATTTGGTAAACCCTAAATACTATCACACAAAACTTAATTCAGTATATAATGGACCATCAAAACTAAAAATCGACCAAATCTAAACTTTTTTGGCATAATAATGGTTAGATACTTCTTCCACGAGAACTTAAAACTACTGTTCTCGAGATCAACAGAATTATACAACATGTGTAATGTTCGCCCATTGTTGATATTTATGGAAACTTCTATAGATATCACATCAGGCAATACTCTAACCTCAAATTTATTTTTTCTCTCGTCAAAGTACTTTAAATGGTTTTTGTTTGCATTAGTGTAACTATTTTGTAGTATCTGCGTGTTTTTATATAAATTAGAAATTTACCAATATCTTTACGTTTTAATTTTTTCAAAAATGACAGATAAAATTGGAATTTTGGTAGTGAAAGACATTAAATGGTAACAATAAAATATTTCATTCGTCCTAAATATTACTTTTTATTCAATATTTTAATTATTTTTTATGTTTTATACATAATAGTACTTTAAACCATAATGCTACAACCAGTCAACGGCTTGCATCGATACGTAGAAGAAGAGAAATTCATTTAGCATTTCAATATGGGGATGACGAAATGTTCACTAGATCCGTCCGACCGTAAGAATTCTTAAATATGGTGATGGTTCTTTCGATTCATTTTTTTATGTTTTTCCATGTTTTTTGTTTTAATAGTGTAAAAGGTCAGGATAAAAAAAAGGAAACTTATTACACTGAATCACTCACCCTTCCTATTGCCAAAATTGTTGAAGAATTCAAAGTAACTTGTTATGATGCCAGTACTATTTTGGGTTTCACTGGAGACACCCTTAAGAATGCCCTTAGTGAAAAAAGACCATCTGATAAGGATATGGACAAAGGCACAAAAGGTATGCATTATTTATCGTCTATTTTATCATCTAGTTATCGTCTATTTATCTTTATTTGACTAATAACTTAATTGTTATTGATATATATTTATTTGATTTAAAAGTTAAACTTAATCTAATTCGGGGTGAAGAAACCGTCGGTGAGGTATCATTTAACCTCATGTTTCTCGCAATGGATGCGCCCAAAGAAAAAATGCAACAGGTTAAACTCGAATCATCACGTGGTCAAACAATTGGCATAATGATGATTGATAAGATCAAAGTGTAATTAAATTAATTGATTTTAAAACTAAATTTTTAAAAATTTAATACCAATCTATTTCTCTCTTCTTAACGTTTCTTAAACTAGGAAAAACCGTTACGGCCACAAGGGTTATTTACAGGTAATACTTGATAATGAAATGGCAAGCACTGAAAATTACTACACAACTGCTGAAAGGGAATGCCCATATGGGATCATTCTCCCAGTTGTGGCCACTCCCGATCTTTCGATAAAACTACAAATACACTTTTCTAATTTTGAAGTTGGGAATTTTCGGATTTACCTTGAGGAAAATCTTTGGTTAAAACTCATGGATGGTGGTCAGGTTTCTGGTAAATTTTATAAATTTTATAAATTGTAATTTAATAATTAATCTTAATTTATTTTTAATATCTTCTAATTTGTTAATTAATTATAATGTAGTTCCGGAAATCTCATTATACGTTAGAAACAATTTATCTGCCACGGTGAATCTCAAAATATCCATACATCAACCTTTAAACCCTTTACAATTGGTAGAAGAAGCAACGCTTATTGATTTTCATGTATGTTATTCTTTTGATTTCAGAAGACTTTTTACTAAATTGAAATTATATTCATAAGTTTCAATTTCATTTTATAGGGGTCGGGTAAAACAAATCCTATAAAGCACAGCCTTAATCATCAAGATAAACTTGAATCCGACAGCAATGATGATGACCGTAAAAAAATATCTTCTCAACATTCTTCCTCACCTCCAAGTACAACAGCTGAAAGTAAGTGTTTAAATAAGTGCTTCCTTTTTGAATATATATATATATATATATATTATTGTTAAAATATTTATATTTTGGATATTTTTCTATTGTTAAATATGGATTTATTAATATTTAGGTTTAGAAAATAGCGAAGATAAAAGCACACAATTACCTCCAATGAGTAGACAAACTAGTACTACTTTTACAGATTATAGTCGCCAATCGACATCTACTAAATCTACAAATTCCATAAGACGTCGGGAAATAATGCATGCAAGCCGAAATTCATTTAATGATCGTAGTCTCCCATCGACAGCCACTGAATCTACAAATTCCATAAGACGTCGGGGAACAATGCATACAAGCCGAGATTCATTAAATCCGTGGAGGGATACAAGGGATAGTTCATTACGTATTATCTGTGAAAAATATTTGATTATATCCAAAATATCTGCCGGACCACATAAAACCGTTAACAATAATGCTTTTAGTAATCGGGTTTACTTAACAAAAAATATTCGTACTTCTTCCGAATGCATTTGTAAGAAACACTTTTTTGAGTCTTCCTTCTCAAATGAAACCAAGTATCTCAAGAAACTCCAATCAGAACATATTGTAAAATGGGTGGATCTTGTGCCACATGAAAATGGAGGGGGCTTTATAGTATTAGAATATTTTGGAGAAAGTTTGGATAAGGTTAATTTCCAGTTTCAAAAAATCAATAGTATTTTACAAGTATTTTACAACATTTGTGAAGCTGTTCTATTTCTACATAATAAAGGTGTGGTTCACACTGATTTATGTCCATCAAATATCATTTGCGCGGAACCTCAACGTACAAACATCAGACTTTGTGACCTGGAACATGTGAAATATGTGGATGAAGTTATTCAATTTCAACAGCAACCTCTAACAATAGGGTTTACTCCCCCGGAATTTTTCATCTTCAATCAGGACGTTTTGTTCGCCGGATTTAATCAAGATATATTTGGTTTAGGGGCAATTTTATTCTTTATATATAGCAAAAAACTTCTATATAATGATAAAAATTCATTATATAGAGAATTTGACAATAGGATTAATGAAAAAATCAAAGAAGACTATATATCAAATGTCATAATAAAATCTTGTAAACCTAATCCCGAGGAACGATGTGAGATTTCAGAACTTTGCGAAGATGTGAAGACATTATTAAACCGACACATAGGAAACAGTAATAAATATTAAACAACATAGTCAACATAGTCAACATAATCGTGGAAGTGGTAGTAATAGACAACATAGTCTTGGTAGCATTAGTGATAATCAATATATTTAATCTTTTATATATATATATATTTTTAATTGTAAAATTTTCTTGAATGTATTTATATTTTGTATATTTATTTATATTTATTATATTTATTTTTATACTCATATTTGTATTAAAGACACTTGTTTTCGTGAGTTGCAATATTATAACTGTTATTTTTAAATGTAATTTTGTAAGTTATTTTAATACTTTGTCTTTGGACGACAATAACTTGAATTTTAAAACTGAAAAGATGATTTAATAAACATTTTAAATGAGAATTTTAGTAACTTTCGAATGGTATTAGAATATGTTGGAAAAAATTGCGTAAAATCGATCCAATGTGACATAAGTGAAAAACGAAAATATATAACCTTACTGATTCTAGCATGTATTTGTCATTAATTTTTATTTTTATTTTGAAAAAAGAATTATTATAATTGCATTTCAAATAAATATACAAAATATATTTGACATTGAAGAAGAATAATAAATAATTTAAAAGAACGATTAAAAAATAAAAAACAAAGATAATAACAATAACAGAAAACAAACAACAATAATTACAACTAATTCATTATCTTCAATTTCAAGACTTCCTTTTTCTTATAATTGTAAAATATGATAACAATTTTACTTTATATTATTTATATATAATCTTAAACAAGACCACTTAGATGTTAAGAAGGAGCAAACAAATAAATTGTATTGCTTGTCTAATAATATTACAATCTTTGACTCAAATTTTTTTGCACTTTGTTGGGATTACCATACCTTATCGTGAATAAGCACCACTTTTTGGATAACATTTTTTACCTGAAATCAAGTGCGGTGCTAGTAAAATTTATATTTAAATCATGATTAATAATTTTGATCATTTTTCAAATTATTACTGGTGCTTATACACGGGTGGTACTTATTCACAGTAATTGTATAGTAATAAAGATTTGAATAATTTATTTTCGGAGCGTAGCGTAGACACTTTTTACGAGTAGTTAATGTGAAAATTGATGGCACGTGAGGATTCCCAGTTGTTAAAAACTACAGTAATTTGATAACGTAAAGAACACGAGATTACACAAATGAAAATAAAAATAATTTAATATTAATATTGCTCCGAACTAACAATTTCCTAGTTTATTGGAATTATTGCTGAGAAATAATTAATCCATAATTCAGTGTATGTTGTTGCTATGTTATCCCGGCTCCTCTACTACATCATAGTTCAATTTAACAGATCCAAATATCTTTATTCGGCTACTATTCTCTTGTATTAGAAAATATCTAGAATTCTAGTTACATAATTTATTGGAATAATTCCTATTTGTAATAGTTTTTTATTTTTATTTCAAAGTTCTGTAATTTTATTGAGTTTTATACAATATTTTCTTTATATCCTTTCAAGGGAATAATTTGTACGCAATTAAAGTACATAAAATAATGATAGAGAGAATTCTCTATAATACTGCTGCACCAACCACTTTATATATATTTATGTTTGTCTTCTTATGCTCTAAATATTATATCTTTTATATAACCTTGATCTTTTTTTTTGCTGGTTCAGGTATGTCTTTACCCCGATTTTATAGATCACCTTCATCAAACATGATCTTTCTTTCAAAAATTCAGTGTAAGTCAAAATTATTGGATTTGTAAATGTTATGTAATTATCTCTAATTCTGATTTGTTCTTCCAAAATCTCGTAATGTTCAACCTGTATATTTTTAATTATTGCTCATATTCACAAAAAAAAATTTTCAAGTTTAATAGATTTAATAGGTATTGCTCTATCCCTTAAACGATAGTTATCAGCAAATATTGCTTGTCAATTCACATGATTTACCGTTTAACAGACAGTTAAGGATAAGAAAATGATAAATTAAATATAAACCAGAAAATTGGGTCACAGTATTCATCAGGAAATTTATAATACTCTGTAATATTTTTGTCACTTATACTTATATAGAAAAATTATGATTACACATCAAAATTTGCAAATTTCTCTGTCAATTCTGAATTGTGTTAAGCAAATGAATTAAATTGGTTTGACAAGTATAAAAGTACTTAATACATGTTGCCTGAGTTAATTTTGGCGTAATAAAATAAATTTGGGATTTTGTATACTTAAATATTGAAAATTTATTTTTAAAAAAACCATTTCCAACGAATTCACGTGACAGATAAAGATTAGTCACTTAGAATACGAACAAAAAAAATGACCATATGCAAAATTTGTGGCTTTTGGTGTACATCAAATGATTGTCTAAGACACATGACACCCCACTAATGGTTGATAAATTTAGTATCTCTCATTAACATACATATTTTTCTCAAACCCCTCTTTCGAGAGACCTTCTTTTTAAAAGCGTCCCTCCCCCTAAAGAAACAACCCCACAACTATTTACTATTTGAAAATAATGAAATTGACCCAACTTTTTGATAGGTACAGTATCTCGTTATAAAGAAAGAAGGGTACTTGTACAAAGACTTGTAGCAATACTTTAATCTACAGCAAAAGCTTTTTTGATCGTGAGATCTTTTCCAGACGATCATTTACCGAACAATAGTATTTTCTCAAAAACCTTATTCACCTCTCGTTCATTTTCTGCTCATTTTTTGGGTTATAAAACAGCATTGTCGAAAATGCGCAGGAAGCAAGAGAACATTTTGAACGAGGAATCGAAAGTGAAGCATTTAATCGACTCGAAGATATAACAAAAACAATAAACCTTTTGAAAGAATTTAAAACCAAATATGCCGAGCTGGTAAGCAAAAGTAATCATTATTTTAGTTTAGCTTATTTTAAACCTGTTTAAAAAAAAATTAACAAATTATTTTAATTTTTTAGAACTTAAGGGTAAATAGCATAAAAAAATTTCTTTTTTTTTTTTTTGATGTAGAGGTTATTATCACGTGATGGCAACTCGTGTAAATTTCCTATGTTTTACATGGTTAATTCCTTCATAAAAAAAAAAAAGCCACCGTCAACAAATAACTCAACAAATAATGCTACGACTAATGCAATCCCACATCAACAGTCTCCTTCAATGACCTCAATGTCACCGATGGCATCTACATCCAAATCTGTTAAGGTATTTTTTATATGCTAATTATTTAATTTTTTTTTTTTTTTTTATGTTTATTAAGTTTAACTTTTGAAATGAATTTTAATAATTTATTTCAATCATTTATCTTTTATAAAAGAGGACTGTAACGCCGAAGTATGAAAAACCGAGAAAATCTTTGAAAACGAATGTGGAAGACACACCAACAATTACGAGTGAAGTCTATGCAGTCAATGTTCATGATCTTCCCAATGATCCTTTTACTTCTCAACCTCCACCATCAATTTTTGCACCTACGGGTGTATCTCTTCCAAGTACACCTCGTACACATACACATGCACCGTTAGATCCTAATTTGTTGAAACATCTTGATGATATATTTGTTAATTTTCTACAACAAATTTGTTCAGATTGTAAGTATTAAAATGAATTGTTTGAAATTTTAAAAGAAATATTAATTATTTTATATAATTTTAATTCATGTTCTCTACTTATTATTATTAAATATATAAATATAAATGTATATATATATATATATATATATAGTGGATGCAACAGATTCAAAAGGAGAACAAATGTAAGTTGTAAATCATTAAATTATCTTCTAATTATTATTTGAGAATTAATATTTTTATCTTTTAAAATATATTAGTCATCAAACTTTAATGGCTAAGAAAATGCAAAAATTGGATGAATCACCAGATTTTCGACCATTCAAATTCCGTATTCAAGCTTTTACAAATGCTTTTCATGAAGAATTACTTCGTCATGGTTATACGGAAGAAATTTTACCTTCGAGAAAAGTTAAAAATTATTTATGGACTCAAAGGTATGTTTAATATCATAAAAAAAGTTTGAACAAATTTAAATAAATTTAAATGTAAATTAACTAGGTTAAAGTAAATTTAAATAAATTATAGATATATTTCACGATTTAATGAGGATGGTAAGAAAGCCAAATCCAAGGGTAACCACGTTTGGAATATAGAAGCCAAAAAGACGCCAACTGGTGGATGGATATTTCGAGAATTTAATCGTAAAATTGCCGGAGTTCCAGATAGAGTTGCCTACATTGGAATGGAATACAGATATTCTCCTCGAGTTTGGGATCCACAAGTGAATGTTAAATGTATGAATAGAAAATTCATTGAAATCTCTTTTCAATTATTTATTTACTATTGTTTATTGTAATTTTGTAATAATAATAATTTTGTAAATATTAATTATTTTTATTATTATTATATATATATATAGCAATCAAAGCAGTATTTCATTCTCCATGGCTACCGGAATGGTTGAGATGGGAAAATAATGTTCTTACAGGAACTCCAGGAATTGATTCCGAAAGTTGTGAAATTACAGCTATTGCCAATTATTATCACGGAGATACAGTTTATAAATTGGAAAAATCGTTTGTAATTGCTGTTGCACATCCTGATTCTGCGGAACATCAGATTAATATGAATTCCGTAGTATGTATTTTTTTAAATATTATTAATATTCTTTTTGCTTTAATAATTGTCAACTGATTATAACTGTTGATTATTAATATAATTTTCATTTTTTTATTTATTCCAATTTTCTAGGCAATGGCTGATTATCAATTACAGCCACATCTTGGTTGAATTTTTATTAATTAAAGTGTGCAGATCATATTTATTTTTCCTTATATGGTATTAAAAGGGTATTAAAAGAGTATTAAAAGAGTATTGAAAGAATATTGAAAGAGAATTGAAGAAAATTAAAAGAGTACTGAAAGAGTATATATATATATATATTATTATTTTTTTTCCAATTTGTACTTTGATAAAAATTTTTTGATACATTTTTTTTGGTAGAGGATTGACTTTATTTTTAGTTAAAACAATTCATGTATTTAAAATCTTTGTTATGAGAGAATGGTTATTATATATTATATATATTACGTTTGAACAATTCTTTTGATTAATAATAATAACATTTGTACAGTTTTACCTTTTTTACTTTTATATTATAAAAAAAAAAAATTTATTATCGTTTTCCTTATTTTAAATCATATGATTAACTCTTGAATTGTTAACAATGAATTTTTAAATATTAATTATATTAATTATATTATTAATTATTGAAATTTTATGATTGGCCAAATCGAAATTCGAGTGATACCGTCTACGTCATATATAAAAAAATTAGGTATTCTTTTTTTTACCTTCAGTACTACAATATAATTACGCAATAACTTACGTTGCTAACAGTAACTTGAACGTAATTTCCCATTCCATGGTACCTTAAGTCTTGACGATTTTTTGTTTTTCAATCTTTAAGAATCCAATACTTTTTTTTATCTTCACTTTCCCAATCACAAATCGATCAACATTGACTTCATAATCCCCGAGAGTCTTTTACAACTCCTCCTGCTCGTCTGCTTTCTGGTAGTTTTATCTTATCTCACGCGAATAATACCCGCAGACTTCAGCATGGTACGTTTTTTTCAACTAATCGGATTCGTCCTAGGCTTAGAAAAATAGTAAAAAGTGCTATCGTAACCTTTTAATAACTTTTAAAAATAGTTCGTTCGAGTTTGAAAAAAAAATTAAAGTATTTCATTAATCAGAAATAAAATTTTTGACTTTTATATTTGACTTCGCGTTCTTAACCTTTTTATTAATAGATAAACTTTTATTTTGGACAAATTCTCGCAGGAAAGCATAATGATCTTCAAAGATTACTAATAATTTTCCTTTAAATTTTCGAAATCATAGGATGAAGCTCAAATGGATATTTCTGTTGGATCCACTCCTGCCGATGTTGACAGGCCTATGTCAGATGTAGAAGAAACCACTCCTTTGGCTGTAAATGAATGTATGTCTTGTTGATCTTATATTTAAGTCATAATTTAGAATATCGTGCGTTTTAATAAGTAGTCATTGGAAAAAAAGATCACAATTATATATGTAATTATTATATAATAAGAAAAGAAAAAAAAAAAATAAATAAAAATATTTTTTTAAAAAAAAAAAAAAATACTTGGAAAATACTTGGAAAAATACTTGGAAAAAATATTTTTGAGGTGATAAATGACTAGATAGGAATTTGGATTTATGACCAAAAATATTTTTATTCCTATATTCAGATGATGCCATAGCCAACAAAATTATGCCTGATCTCGGACAAGAAATCGAAGACTTTAAATATTACACATGGCAAGTCAACAGTTGGCGGAATTTAGAAAAAAGAATAACTGGTCCAGAATTTGAAGCTGGCGGATGGAAATGGTGGGCTATTTTTAATTATATATTATTTGGTTTTTTTTATATCTTTGAGGATTAAATTTATTACATTGATTACATTTAGAATGGAAAAAAAAAATATTTATCTAAAAATATATATAAAATAATATAATAAATATAATATAATAAATATAATATAAAATATAATATAATAATAATAGGCGAATTTTACTATTTCCTTTCGGCAATAACAACAATGATACTGTTTCCATTTATCTGGATTTCGCTGATCCCAAAGGTGCTCCTCAGGGTTGGCATGCATGCGTACAGTTCGCTTTAGTTTTATGGAATCCAGAAGATCCAACACATTACATTCATCATCGTACGTGATTATTTATTTTATTAATTCTTCATATTCACTTATTCAATTATTATAATTATTATTCACTTTTCACATTCGTACATGATATATTTTTATATATTTGTATATATATTTTTTATATATATTTCCTTTTCGCTTTCGTACATGAAATATTTCTCTTATCGCATTTGCATATAATACTACTTGGGTACTCTTTGTTATATATATATATAGATGCGCATCATCGATTCACCGCTGAAGAGTCAGATTGGGGTTTTACACGGTTTTACGATTATCGTAAATTATTTAATCCATTGGAAAATCGAACGCGTGCTTTAATCGAAAACGATACGACTCATATTACGGCTTTCGTACGAGTATTGAAGGATCCTACAGGTGTTTTATGGCACAACTTCATAAAGTATTTTACCTCCTTTCTTTCTATCTTTCGAGCCTTACTCCGCAAATATTCTCTATTGTTATGTCCTTCAATATTTCTGGCGTTGTGTTTAACCTCTTCATATAGTTATGATTCAAAAAAAGAAACTGGCTATGTGGGCCTAAAGAACCAAGGAGCCACTTGCTACATGAACTCCCTGCTACAATCACTTTATTGTACGAATTTTTTCCGTAAGGTTAGTATTAATTTATATATTTTGTATTTATATTTAAATATTTATATTTTGTATTTATATATTAAGTATTTTTATATATTTAATATTTATATTAAGTATTTATATCTAGTATTTAAATTAAGTATTTATATTTAGTATTTAAATTAATGATATTTTAATTCTTTCTAAATATTTTTATTTTTTTTTTTTTATTTTTTTTTTTATTTATTTTATTTTCCTAGGCGGTATATGCGATTCCCACAGAAGACGACGAACCATGTAGAAGTGTTTCTTTGGCTTTACAAAGAGTTTTTTATCAATTACAGACATCAAATACTCCAGTAGGTACGACAGAGTTGACAAAATCATTTGGTTGGGATTCGGAAGAAGCTTTTAGGCAACACGATGTTCAAGAGTTAAACAGGGTATTACAGGATAATCTCGAGGGAAAAATGAAGGTAATTTCTTTCTTTCTTTCTTTTTTTTTTTTTATTTACCAATTTTTTTTTTCCTTTTTTATTTTTTTTTTGTTGTCCAGTATTAAGTACTAAAAAACCATTATTCATAATTTACTTAATAATAACAATATTTGTAATGATGATGATGATAATAATAATAATAATATTTGTGATGATAATAATAATATTTGTGATGATGATAATAATAATAATAATAATATTGATGATAATAATAATAATAATAATAATAATAATAATAATAATAATAATACTAAGGGTACAAAAGCGGATGGAGCAATTACGAAACTTTTTGTAGGAAAGATGAAGAGTTATATCAAATGTGTTAATGTAGATTATGAATCTTCTCGAGTTGAAGACTATTATGGTAATGGCAAATAATATTAATTATCAAATAAATTTAGTTTATTTTAAATGATTTTAATTCGTCCTCTCGAACGAATTTTTTTTTTTCGTTAATTAAAAAAAATATTTTTGGTTAGACATTCAACTAAATGTGAAAGGATGTAAGACATTACAAGATTCTTTTAAGGATTATATACAGGAAGAAACATTAGAAGGAGATAATAAATACCAAGCAGAAGGGTACGGTCTTCAAGTAAGTTTCCATTAAAAAAAAATGAATTATTAAAACCAATTTACATTTTTTTTTTTTTGTTGTAAATTTTATTTTATTTTTATTTTTTTCTTTGAAACAAAGAATTATTCAAAAGTCATCACGTTATTATGCTATATTTATATTATATGTAGGAAGCCAAGAAGGGAGTAATATTTGATAGTTTCCCGCCAGTTCTACATTTACAATTAAAACGATTTGAATATGATGTTCAAAGAGATGCCATGGTTAAAGTACATATAATATTTATCTTTAAATATTTTATAGAATTTACTTATGTATTATTACATATTAATACTATTCTTACAAATTATTATAGATTAATGATCGTCACGATTTTCCTATGGAAATTGAATTGTCAGAATTTTTATCACCAGAAGCGGACAAATCAAGATCACATCGATATTTACTTCACGGGTTTGTATTAAGATTATAATATTATTATAATATCGTTTTAAATTTATTTCTCGTTTAGCATAATTTTTTTTCATTTGTCTCGTTTAATTATATTTGATTTATAGTGTACTTGTTCACAGTGGTGATTTACATGGTGGTCACTATTTTGCACTACTCAAACCTGAAAAGGATGGCAAATGGTTTGTATTTATTTTTACGTTATTAATATAAATTAATATATTATAAATTAACATATTATAAATTAATATATTTACTATTCTTTATTATAGGTTCAAATTTGATGATGATAGAGTTACCCGAGTGACAGATAAGGAGGTATTGGAAGATAATTATGGAGGAGAAGGTCCTAATTCTAGTCCTTTACCCATTCGACCTGGTACAAGAAATTTAAAACGATTCACGAATGCATATATGTTAGTATACATTCGTGAATCTGAAGTTGACGAAATTTTAGCTCCCGTATCACCGGAAAATGTACCAGAACATTTAGGTAAGTTTTTTTTTAAAAAAAAAAAAATTACAAAACTTATTATTAAATTTGAACAATATATTTAATAGAAAGACGCCTCAAGGAAGAAAAGGCATTACATGACCAAAAAAAAAAGGAGGCAGAAGAGCGTCATCTTTATTTACAAGTCAAGGTATTTTAATTAATTAATTTTTTGTAAATTAATAAAAATTAATTTCAGTAAATTTGCATCGTTCATTATTATTAGGTTGTAACAGCCGAGACATTTAGAAATTATCAAGGATTTGACCTGGCCAATTTTGATGATCGCCAATATCCATTATCACCAGTTCCCCAATATAAGGTTCTTAAAAACGATACATATGGTTCTTTTAAAGAAAGTGTTGCTAGAGATATTCAGGTTCCTGCTGAACAAATACGATTCTGGGTTCTTGTAAATCGACAAAATAAAACCGTACGTCCGGATGCTCCAATATCTGACAATCATATTAATTCCAGTGAGTTATCCAATATATTCATTACCTTCCTTCTCATTCCCTTGTTCTCTCATTCCCTGTTCCATCATTCTTTTATTATCTCATTTCCTCGTTGGATTGTATTTATTATATTTTAAACATTTAATATTGCGACCATTTAGCTATGGAAGAAATTCATACAAAAATGGCATCACGACAAAATGAATTGAAATTATATTTAGAAGTGGCTGACAAATCAAATAATCCTAAGGTCTGACTATTTATCTATATAATTCAATAATTTTTAAACAATTTTAATCAGATAAGACAATTAACCTTACTTGTTCACTTCTCTATCTATTTCTCTATCTTCTATATATTTTTATATCTCTCTAGAAATTATTCCCACCGCACGAAGGAAATGCTCAGATAATGATTTTCCTTAAATATTTCGATCCAGATACACAATCATTAGAGTATGATGAAAAAAAAATATTTTTTTTTTATTATTTTCCTTTTATATAATATATATATATATGAGAATGAATAAATTAATTAATTTAAATTTTTCCGTACAGAGGTCTTAACCATCTTTATATTCAAAAATTTGGGAAAGTGGGTGATATTATTCCTATTCTTTGCGAAAAAAAGGAACTTCCACAGAATACTCCCTTAAAATTATATGAAGTAAGTTTATATTAATATATTTACAATTAATCTTTCTACATTAAATTACTAAATTTATTAAATTCATTAAATTTAATTTTAATGGTGAATATTATATAATTTTATAGGAAATTAAACCTAGTATGATTGAAGAAATGAAACCTAAATCAACTTTTCAACAATCAGAAATACAAGACGGGGATATAATTTGCTTTCAAAAGGTTTTAACCGAAAGAGAGTACGTTCTGTCATAATTTTTACATAATATTAAAATATTTTATTAAATAAATAAATTATTTATTAAAATATTTTATTAAATATTTTATAGAATTCAAGAGCATAGTGCTGCTGGTCGTGTTGACAGTATTCCTCAATTTTATGAATTTTTATCGATGCGAATTGTTGTTCAATTCAAACCAAAACCAAAACCTAAAGAAGGTGAAAATGTTTCCAAGTTTAAAGACCTTGAACCAAAACCTGAATTCGAACTGGTTTTAAACAAGAAAATGAATTATGATGCCGTATGTTGAATAATATATATATAATTTTATACTATACAATATTGTTTAAAATATTAATATTTTATTTAATATTTTTGTGACATTTTATTCTATTATAGGCTGCTAGTCAAGTTGCTGCTCATTTGAATACTGATCCGTTAAAATTACGTTTCACGACTGCACATTCTGGTACACCGAAAAATGTGATTAAACGAACTACCACTCAAACCTTAGCAGAAATGCTTCAACCTTCATATTTGGCCCCTTCCGCCTATCTTTTATTTTATGAAATGCTTGATATTAGCATTGTAGAATTAGAAACAAAGAAATTTTTTAAGATTTACTGGCTTGGGACTAATGTTAAAGAAGAGGTAAAGCATATACTATAGTATATACTATATACATATTGATGAATTTAATGTAAATTATTATTGCGAAATATTATCGTAAAGTATTATTGTAAAATATTATTATTTATTATACATTTTTTTTACTAACGAGAAATTCATTTAAAAATAGAAGGAAATTATTGATGTTCGCCTTCAAAAGACTGCTCTTGTCAATGAAATCATTGAAGCAATTCTACAAAAGGTTACATTATCTATTCCAAATAACAAAATTAGATTATATGAAGTTATGAATCACAAGATTCAAAAGGAATATACAGGAACTGAATCAATAGATCGAATACATGAATTTGTTACATTATATGCTGAAGTATGAATATAAATTTCAATATTTTCCATATCAATTTTTTCTCATCGATTTTTTTAGGAGTTCACACATACACACTTTTTTTTACCTCCATTCTTTCTATTCTTTTTATTTGTAGGAGATACCCGAAGAAGAACTTAAAGCAGAACCTAACGACAAAATTATTCAAGTATATCATTTCACTAAAGAATCATTACGAACACATGGAATTCCTTTCAAGTTTGTAATTAAAGCTGTAAGTTCTTTCTTTTGATCATTCTTGACTATTCGCTTATATATATATATATATTTATTTATTTATTTATTTATACACAATTATTATTTATATTGAAAATAAAAAAATATAGGGTGAAAGTTTTATGGATACCAAAGTTCGACTTCAACAACGCCTTGGTATGAATGAAAAAGATTTTGCTAAAGTAAGGGTTGCAGTTGTTCAGGGAGCTACATACCCGAAACATCAATATTTGGAAGACGGTATTTATTTTACCTTTATTTTATCTCATTATTATTGAATTGAAATTAATTGATATTAATCATATATATAATTATATATAGACGTAATTTTATCGGAAATTAAATGGGGCAATGATGACTATCTAGGGTTAGATCATGTGGATAAAACTGGACGTGCTGGAAGGTCCGGAGGTGCCGAGAAGGCAATTTTCATTAGAGGTTAATGTATTATTTACTGTTATTTTTTTTTTTTATATTATTTTGTAATTTTTAAAATATTTCAAAGAATTTTTTTTTTTAGTTAGAGGCAATTTTTTTTTTAATTGAGGTAGTTTTTTTTTTTTATTTTTATTTTCATTACTCTTTGCATCCAAAATAAAGTAGTTTTTTTTTTTTTGATATGTAGTAATGAAGAATTGAATTTTATGATATAATTAAGAAAAGTAGTAAATTTATTTAAATCACCAATTAAAAATATATTTAACTAGTTTTATTCTGCAATTTATTATAATTAGATTATATACAAATGTTTTTACATACAGTAAAGATTCCAAAGTATTATTTACATAATTAATCATTTATATTTAGTAACAAATCAATTGCTTATTTTATCTATTTTAATATATGCGGTTACATAATGACGACTGATTTTTATAACACCCAGATAATAATGATAATAATAAGAATCAACATTATAAATTTTTTTAATTAAAAAGAAAAATCAAATAAAACAAATTCTTTATTAATAAACATTTTCCATAAAAATTTTTTTTTTTTTACCAAAAACTCTATCACCTCCGTACGAACATTTGAAAAAAAAATAAAATAGTGCAATATATAAATATTATTATTTCACGGATAAAAAAAAAATAAGAATTGATAATTATCAACGCCGTCTTCTAACAGGGCTTCGTGAACGTCGTCTACCGTAGCTGCTTCGTCTTTCCGGTGATCTTGATCTAGAACGTCGATCATACGATGTTCGCCGATCACTTTAAAAAAAAATAAAATAAGGTGAGAATGCATAAAAAATAAATGTGAATTAACAAATATGAGAACACATACTGCTCAAATCTGCTACTGCGATCTCGATGCCTATCACGTTCGTAATTTCCACGATCTCTATCCCGATCATGGTAATTTCGTCCTTCCCGCCCTTCCCGTCCTTCCCGTCCTTCTCCCCTTGAATCATTATTACGATCCTTATTTTTTTCTTTAAGTTCTTTCAGTAAATCACGAATTTTCAAATAACCAAGATGCATCTAAAATACAAAAATTAAAATTAATAACTACATCAATGTGTAAAAACAAATACCAGATATTTATTCACCTTTCCACCAAAATGATCAGCCAGGCTATTAGGATAAACCAATAAAACAATTAAATTCATTTTTTTTTTGTTCAAATATGGTTATAAAAAAACGTAATTCAAATCATTCATGTAGAATTAGATTAGAAAACTTACCGTCGATCTGAATCAAATATCGACAAATATGCACTACACACTTCACACACGCGCAATTTTTGTTGTTGAGATGGACCACCACCTTCTGATTGGTTTTTAAGTTCTTTCTGTGTATAAAAAATATTTATCATAAATAATTATATAATGACTCGATAAAAAAAAAAATATTTATTTATTTATTTAGAAATCATTAATTAATAACCAAATTTAACCTCTTTCTCAATCTTTGCTGTTTTCTTTGCTTCAACATCTTGAAGTAATTTCATCGATTCAGTAACTTTTCCTTCTTCACCTAAAATCAAAAATAATATTTAATATCGTTATCAAATTTATCATGCAATTAATTTCTCGGTGAGCATCCATAATAGATCAATAATGTATTTTTTGATAAAAAAATCTTAGATTATTTACCAAGAACTTCTACTTCTTTGGTCAATTCAGATATCTCTGTTGCCAAATTTTCAATATCTCGTGTCTGTAAAAAGAAATTCAAAGAAAAAATTCCATTATAATATAAATATTTATTTATTTCAATATTTTTTTCGATATTTTGATTATCTCCTACCAATTGAGTGACCTTTGCACTATCTTCTGGTGTTTTATCTAAACGTTTTTGAGCACACGCGATTTTTCGATCACAATCTGCTACAAAATTTGCTAAATTTCGTTCAAATTCTGAGTCGAAATCATTTTCTTTTCTTTTTTTGCCTTCTTCATACTCTGATTTTAGTCTTTCGGAATGAATTTTTGGACACGCTCCAAGATCCATTTTCTATTTTAAAAAAAATATTAATAAGTTTTATTTTCTAATATATCATTTTTCTTTTTTTATTTAGGACCTTTTTTTTTTGATAAAATATTTATTATTCTTAACTGTGTTACTATTTTATAAAAATATGAATAAAATGTATTATTTTTCGAAACGTAAGGTCAGTAAAACGATAATAGAAATTTAAAAAAGTTGCTAGAGGTAGTTCAATACTAACGTGAAAAGGTCATGCGGACAAAGCCCACTAAGATAATTGCGACAAACTTTTTCATCGTCATATTTCATATGATCTGGTACACCTCCCATGGCTTCTGCACCCATTAAGGCCTTAAAAGACACTCGTAATATTAGAATGTAATATATAATATATTTTTTATGAGAAGTAAAAAAAAGTTATCCAAGTAAGCAAAAGAGTACCTCTAAAGCTTTTCTTGCTTCAGCTGCCATACTTGTATGTACTTTTGTATATGTTTAATAATGTTTTTATTATTATTATTATTATTATATTATTAGGGGCTCTAAAAAAATTTGTCCGAGATAGTCCGAGATTTTATAGGTTGACAGAGAGAATATCACGAAGTGAAGACTTGTTTTCACGATAGCTACAAGCCTGATGAACTTTTTCAATATGCCAATTTGGGCCGTCGATTGTTTTGGAGAAAAGTAAAGGGTGCATCAATACTATGTAACTAAAATCTCTTTATATATATGTATATAAATTGCTGAATGCAAATTTTAATAAAAAAATGTTTTTATACAAATCTATTTTGTCATGTGATATAACTTAAATTAAATTGCTTATTCTAAACCCCCTGGGAATTTAGGCCAGGAGACCATAGTATATTAGGTTTGTAAACTTACTTTAGTTCTGAATTTAGGTTTGATCAAAAATTTATAAATTTTTTTAGAATCTTAAAAATTTTTTTTTTAAAGTTCCAATGAGGTCTTGCCTCAAATTTATTAATTAGAAAAAGAGAAAGTTTTTTACATTACATGGAATTATATATACAAAATACACAACTTATTCTAATATTTGTTTAAAAAGATGAGATTCAGACTAATTCATATGAGACATTGTTATTAGTCAACCTTTTGGACTAATTTTATTTTTCAAAAAGGTAATTTACAACTAGCAACTCATAAACAGTTACTTTAGTTTATAAATTGAAGGAGATAATTTTAAAAGAATAAAAGAATATCTTTAAGTTAAATATTAAAACTAATTGAAGGACTTAAGAATTTATAATCACAGGAATTAAATTATTGATTAATGGTTAAATTTTAAAAATCAATTTAAGAAATTAAAGCAAAGAGTTAAATATATTTGTCAATGGTTTATAAAATAATAACAGAATCAGAATTTATATTTTTAAGATATAAATTAATAGAAAAATAACAGAGTTTTAATATAAAAGATATAAGTTTATTATGAAGAAAATCAATAATCCAATTACTTTAGGATTATAAAAATATTAATTCAATTATAGAATTAATTTACAGTTGAGATTACTTTCTAAATTTTACTATTTAGAACTATTCAAATTTGCCTTGGGGTGGAAAAAAAACTCACCCTTTTTATAATATTTGATTTGACCAGTAAGTTGATTAGTAAGTTGGTCAAAATCTTGATCAGTAATTGTACCAATTAGTTGATCACTAAGTTGGTCAATTAGTTTGTCACTAAATTGGTCAATAAATTAGTTAGTAACTAGGTCACTATAATCTATATTATTGATTTATATAATTCATATTATCCTAATTATAACTAATAAATAAAATATCTTAAATAATTATATTAATAAAATAAATAACAATAAGAAATAAAATAATAAGAAAAATTATTAAAGTGGAAAAAACTCATGGTAACAATGTGCTCACAACCTATCACCTGTTTTAGAATCTTAAAATTATTATAATTACTATTATAATATATATAGTACTTTTAACAAATTAGATTTAAAGAATTTAAAAAAATTTTAAAAGTATAATTTTAACTTTCAAATCAAATTGACAAATTGAGTTACTATATAAGTTTATATAAGTTTATACAAGTTTATATAAATCTTAATATCAACATTCTCTTTTCTAAGTTCAGTAATCTTGAATACAAATCTAGAGTTTAATTTTTTTAAGATATTAATTGTTAATTAATTATTTGATACTGTTTTATTACAAAATAAGATATATCAAAAGCTTAGATGCTGTTTTATTACAAAATAAGATATATTCAAAAGTTTAATTACATAAAAAAAATATTGATAATAATTGTGTTAATATCTTTATTTTATTGTAATAAAAATTAAAAAGAATCAAATCTATTTATTATTACAATATTAATATCTACAATTAAATTTTTTATATTTAAATTATACACTATAATAATATTAATTATGATCTAGTTTCAATATTTTAAATAGAATAAAAGTTATATAAGATTTGTAATTTTTCATTTATTATTTGTTATCTGGAAGTTAACCAGTTTATCTTTTTTGAACTTAAGAAATTTGAAAGTTTATATTACTTGTTAATAAATTTTTCAAAATCTATATTACTAGTTAACAGTTGTAATATAGAATTCTGTATGTAATTCTATACATAATATGTTCTGTACAATAGAATCATAATTTATAAATATGCTTGTTAGAAATTTTTATAATATCCAAAAATAAAATATATAAAATATATAAATATTTCAATCATACTATTGAAGAATGAAATATATTAGAGATTTTTTTAGAAAAATGTGATATAAAACCATTTGAAAATAAAATTGATTATTATATTAAAAACTTTGAAACAATTGTTGAACATGAAGAAAATAACAGAAAAAAAAGATATAACAGTTACTTAATATATTATCAGGAATTTTATAGAAACATTTTAGTATGTTATAAATATAAAACATTTAAATAATGTATTAAAAATGGTAATTTTAATATACTATAAATATAAATTATTCAAATAATATATTAAAACAGTATATTTAATATGCTATTAATATGAAATTTTTAAATAATATACTAGAATATTAGATTCTAATATATTGGTACCATTTGAATAATGTTATAGAATGATATTGACCATGATCCAATTTTCAAGGGATATAATTAACTATTAGTTAAAGTTATGGTAGCTAAACTAAAATATATTACTATTAACTAATTTATACTATAAAAAGTATAATGGTTGAAAGATTTAGATGTTGCGAATTTGTTCAAAAGAAGTAAGGCTATAAGATTTTTATAAAGGTTTAATTAAACTATTTCTAAAGAACAGATATAAACTATACTAAACTGATAATTCCTAACATTAAGTAGAGAATTATAATATAAAAACTATATACCAAGATCACAAAACAAGAAATAATTTGACAAGGGTTTTGATATTCCACTAAAGAATAATATAGAATTTCACTGAGAAATTATAAGATAAATCACAAAGTATTTTATTAATAAAAAAACTGAAAATTAATTATTAAACTAACTCTAAACTGAGTTGAACTAACTATCTAATTGTCTAAACTGAACTGAAAATTAACTGAAGACTGAGCAAGGAAAAATTTAGCCTTTTATATACATAATTGAAGTTATAATAGATTATACTGTAGATTACACTAATACATATACTATTAATTACATTGATGTATACACTATTAGTTACACTTTCTACTATGCTATTTATTACACTATATAATACACTATTGAATACACTATTGATTACGTTGTACACTATGCTGTTGATTACACTTAGATCTACAGTTGTAATATTTAATAGTTGTATTAATTTCTAAATGATTTATATTAATAATTTTCTATAAATATATACTAATAAAATATGAAATTAAGTTAATAAAATATAATTAAACTAATAAATACATAATGTTAAATAATAATATAATAAATAATATAAAAATATAATGATAAATAAAATTTGACTATTAGGATCAACAATTTTTTTTGACTTAGTTATAAAATTTCACTTATAACTTTATTGAAATTAAAAGTGAGATCATTAAGGTCCTGATGATAACTCACTAATATTTTAAAATCACTGGACTTCATATCTAAGAGTATGTGATAAGATAGATAAGTTGTTTGATAAATTTGTTTGATATTGGACTTAAAGAGTTTGTATACTCAAGTTACTATATTTCAAGATAATAGTGATATTCTCATCAAATTTGTTTTAGTTAAACAAATTCCAATCACTTTTCCCTTGGTATAATGAAAAAATGAATTAATTCTCCTATGTAATATGCATAAATCATCATCATTATCCTTTAATAATATTTAACTTTATCTTTAAACTTTGAATATATATTTTACATAGATATTTTTCAATTATCTATAATATTATAAAGAATTGGTATCTATTGAATAGTATAATTTTCAATAGCTAATATATCCTATTTATATTTTTTGAAATTGATATATATCATGGAAATTAATTTACTTAAGGAGAATTTTCATTGAGTAGTAGTTATATATATAACTAATTGAGATTACATTATGGTGCACTAAGTCTAAAGGCATCAAATGCTGTGTCACTGCTAAAATTTGTTAGTTAATAGATCAGATGATTTTTTAAAGTAAATTTTTGATTTTTGAATTCATTTTTTTTTATGAATAAAAATCTACTCTATACATATTTGATTTTCAAGTTTATTTTTTTTTTTTATGAATTAAAATTTTTTATCTCATCACTATAAATAAAACCTATTACACTTGTTATTATATATAAAAAAACTTATTATCTCACTGCTATATATTTTATCCCAAGGTGTTTTGAATAAATCAGAGGATAATGTAGTCTTCTTTATTTAAATTTATCTTGATTTAGCTAATAAAGGATGTTTTGTAACCCTTATTAGTTATTTAAGGAATTAAGGAGTTTAAGTGATGATTTATTTTAAATTATCAATTTAACAAAATGTTTTTTCTCTTTAATTATGTCAAGACGAAACAAATACCATAGATACTACTTAGAAATTATAAAAAAGTAATGAAAAAAATCTGATCTGAATGTTTCAAATGTCAAGTATAATGAACTTGAATCTAGCTTTGACTTTCTTTAATAGGAAAATAAGTCTATAGATGATATTCAATTTATAGAAGAATTAAAAGGAGTGAAATCAAGTGTATTTAATAAACTTATTATAAAGTCAAGTTAACCAAATTATACTTGCACGCAAAATTATTTTGGAATCCGGAAATTGCAATTTCGGAAAAAAAAGTCAAAATAGTTTTTCATAGAAGACGAAATTATTTTACTTAAAATCCAAAATTTTTTGACCACCCAGATTTATTCTTTAATTAAAGATACATATAACTGGATACTTTTTTTACTTCCATATATAGAATAGATTTTGCATAAATCTCAAAAAGTCAAAATACCTCAAAAATCTAAAATCAATTTTGGGAACATGTATAAATCAAATATATAGAAAATAAAAGGACGAAAGTAATTTTATACTAGCTGTGCTGAATCAATACTATATAATAAGAGAGTAGCTTGGAGAAAGGTAGTCATAGGTTCTAGTAAAATTACTACTTTGTTTTCTAATGAAACTTTCATTAACAATATAATTAACTCAAGTAGTATTGGAGCAAATGATATTAATGAACTTCCGTTTGATAAAATTAATGAATTCCATTGATAAAATAAATAATTCTAGTGATGACAATAATAAAGAATTTACGTTAATATCTCTTAATACTTGTTAAAAAAAAATATGAATAATATATGACTTCGTACAGTTAACCAATATCTTCATCTTGTTCAAGACCATGGATTTTCTAAACTTTCAGCTAGGGAACTTTTGGTCCGTAGTATCAGGAATTTTTATATAACGTTCTACAACATTTTATGAATGAAATGTTCGTATAACGTTCTATATACGCTGTTCTACAACATTTTACGAATGTTACGTTCTAGAACGATCTGTTCTACAATGTTCTACGAACGATAAGTATAAATAACATCATATAACGGATTGTTCTAGTATATTTTGCAAACTATCAGTATTAATAACGTTCTAGAACGATCCGTTCTACAACGTTCTACGAACGTTAAGTATAAATAACATTATATAACGAATAGTTCTAGTACGTTTTGCGAACTTCAGTATTAATAATGTTCTAGAACGATCCATTTTAGAACGTATTACGAAGATACATATTTATAACATTATATAACACGAAATATTAGTATTAATAGTTATATAATGGATCGTTCGAGAACTTATACTAGTGTGTATCATATAAAAGTTATAACTCTTATAGTTACACTATATTATAGATCGATATATAACGA
>CAJVPK010000489.1:0-30679 GCA_910592015.1 Diversispora eburnea | reverse complement strand
TAGATTCACAAATGTTTGAAAAAGGACAGGCATATGTTGCACTAAGTAGATGTAATGATTGGAATAATATTAAAATCTGATCCCTTGAAAAGGATGCATTCACTGTAGATGAATCCATGATAAAAGAATATGAAAGATTAGAAACAAAAGTATCTGAACCACTACCTATTTCTAGACCACTACAAAATATTTCTTAATTACCAATATTTAAACATTACATTAAATTTACTCAGTTATAATTTTTATTTTAATTTTACTTTAATTGTATTTGAAGATTAATAAATTATATAACCAATTATATGTATAAATCTTAATCACATGGCAGCGACAAAGTCGCCATATCCAAAAATTTCTAGTTTCATTATTAAAAATGATTATCTATGAAAAAATCATAAGAATTTTCTAATAATAATAAATTAATTAATAAAAAAAAAAAAAGATGTTATAAATAAAAAATAAAAGTAAATAATTTCACAAAAAATTATTCGATTATCATTTATTATTACAATATATATGTTGATGTATTTGATTATTTGATATATTTACTTACTAGTATGCTATTGCTATTTTCGCTAATAATATCTGAGTTAAAATAAATAAATTAATAAACTAATTAAAAAAATAAGTTATAAATGATAAAATGAATGCTTGTAATTTAACAAAATTTTAATTTTCTTACTTGAATAATCTAAGAACTACTAATAATAACAGTTCTGAAGGAAGAAGATTTGAAAATCAAATTTCGAAGTAGCGTCATCACTGTCATTTTTATTATTATTATGCATATTTTAAATTATTTTTTTTATTATTTTCTTTTTGAACTTGTTTAACTCCTAATCGATGTTTTATACATCCTGAACATAATAATTGAATTACTACCGATTTTTTACATTTCCAACTGATCATGAATTAAATGATGTAGTTTTTTTAAACACGTTGTATTGTGTTGATCCATTTAAAAAAAAATATTAGTAAAATATTTTTTTCTTAAGTTTGGCATATATTTGGTGTGAGAATCAATTAAAATTAAAAATCATTCTCGCAACGAATAAATTAATAAAATCAACTTATAAATTATTCATAATTTAAATATTTATATCTCAAAGGTTATTACACATAATACGTATACATAATATGACCATATCTTTATGTAGATCTTTTTCGCAACTTTTAGTTTGTCTAAACGATCCACGGAACTATTTCGATTGACTAATTTGAAGTGAATTCAATGCTACTCAAACAACCTCCTTTCCTAGAAAAACATACTAAATAAGGTAACCATCCATCGGTCATTTTTGTATAAATTTAAAATTATAATATAAATTTAAATTAAAAATATAAATTTATATTTATATTTAAATACATATTTAAGTATAAGCATAGAGGAAGAAAAAATAAGAGAAAAAAATTTTCCAAGGAAGAACTGGTTTTAAATAATGAAAAAAAAGGTTCCGAATCTTATGAAAATATGTATTAAGAGTATGACGCAGATTAGGTGCGCGTTTAAATTTTATTTTTATTTATTTTTTTATTTTTTTATATTTCGTGTTATGTGGTGGAGTTTATGTTTACGCAGAAAATAAATGTATGTTATATTTTTTTTAGTTTGGAAAATAACGTGGTTAAAACCCAATTAGGGATTTTTTTTAATTTGAAAATAATAATGATATTCTAATTGTGCTGAAATTCAAAAAAAAAAAAAAGAAATATTAACAATAATTACTAATCGTAATTATTGTTAATATTTCTTGGCACCATCTCTGATTCTAAGATGGGAACTTAAAAATTTTTAATTAAAATTTAAATTTTTATCTATATTCTTACAGTTAAAATCTTTTAGAAAATAAAGTTTTGATGCAAAAATATAGATAAATTTAAAATTTATATATTTTTTACATTTCGTGTTGAGGCAGCAAATAATTTTGTTATATTTTTTTGTTCGGAAAACAACTTGGTTAAAACCCGATTAGGCCGCAAACTTGGATTTTTTTTTTTTGACCTGAAAATAATAATATTTTCTAAGATGGGAACTTTAAATATTTCTTACATTTAAACTTTATTTTCTAAAAATAAAATTTAAATTTTATTTAAAAATTTTCAAGAATTATTTGAGCGCAGATACTATCAAATGATCAAACTATCAGTTCAATAATCAAAGAAAAAATATTTTCCATTTTATATTTAAAACAAACCAGATTATTCAAATGAGCCTTATTCTTTTTATTAAAAAAAAAATTGCTGAAACATCTCAACGATTTACTTCATTGAACATTGATTTTAATAAAAAAAAATAACAACATGGCATAACAATCCGTACATCATGAAGATCTTATAATTAATGTGTTGTGTTGTGAAGATCACATGTTTCACTTCTGCGCAGATCTTTTTAAAGTCCATCACACGAAATAAATACTGTATATGCCTGAGGAAGAAATAAAAATCACACTCCTTTGCTTTTCCGCACTTATTCTAGTCAATAATACTTTACCACAATCACAATGAAGTATTTTACAACCTTTTTCAATCTTACCATTTGTTTTATAGTAACTCATGTATCTGAAGGTAAAGCTCTCGAAGATTTATTTAAAAATATTTGATCTTTCCTATCCTAATAAAATTTTGTCTGTACAAATAATGTATAGCGTATCGTGCGCGAGTATTTTCTAGTGTTCAAAATAATGAGCCCTGCTTTGGACGAGTATGGATTAATAATAATGATGCAATATGTGACACTGGAAACATATTCTGCAACAATTGTCAATTAATGGATTGTTCCACACCAAATAACCCATATTCTGTTCAAGTGCACATGGCTAAGAACAGTAAATTGGTTGATGCCGGCAATAATGGATGCTTTGAAGTAACTGGTACTGGGTTTAATTGGGACTTTAAAGAAATAGATTGTAGTCAATATCCCAGTAACCCTACCACTTGTCACTTGTAATTCAATATTTTTTTTTACAAATTATTCTTACCGAGCTTTAGTATTTATTCAATATTAGTCAAATTTTTTTACCAAATTGTACTTCATAAATGTATTAAATGTATCTTAAAACGTGCTCAAAAGAAATCCGTAGAAAAAAATATAATGATTATATTGTTTTTTCTAGTTATTATATAATTTTAAATTTTAATAAGCTAAACTATTAAATGTAAAAGTTTTTTTAATAGTGATATATTTTTGAGCAAGATAAAGGAATTTTTTAAGAAAATTAAAGTTTTACAAGCTTTTTTCTTTTTATTTTCTATTTGTAATAATAGGCTTTTATTTGTCGAAATTGTATTAAGTTCTTTTAATATATTACTCATTTTATTATCTGTAGACATGGAATCACTTTTATAAATGGGATATCTTGTAAATTCGTTTGGTTTTCTTGAGCCTCACGTATGGTAGGAATTACTTGAATTGATATTGTATTTTTAATTGTTTCGCCATTATTTATTGTTATATCTGCCCATTTTGATTTATTTATATCTGTAGCTCTTCGCCCTTTTTTGTTAATTGGATCAATCTTTAAAACTTCCCGATATACAATACTTTGTAAATTCGTTCAACATCAATTGTTTCGTTAAATATTGCCTCAACTATAAAATATAGATAAATAAATAGCAGAATACTAAGTTCAGTTGAAGTTTTTTGCTTAATTTTTTGTGAAATTGTTTGTTTATTTCTACAGCACTCTTATCAACATGTCACATTCTTATTAATTGCCACGACCGTCTTAACTTATCTAAGCTTCCATATCTTTGAATTTTCCATCATCAATTATATCAATAATCGTACAAGGCATTATTTTTTATTTCACGGCAAATTTCTACAAAGCTGTCTTGTTTTGTTCTTTATTATCAAAAAAAACTTTCATTTTATTTCATAATTTGCAAGTGTCTTTTTTTTTTGACGTTAAAAAATATACTCGTAATCTTCCATTTTAATGGCTAATTGAATATATAAATGGAAAAAGTAAAGTATCATAATCATAGTTGTACAAATGAATATATAAATTAAAATTTATCGATATTTTGATTTAAATTATTATATTAATAATTTTACTACGAGAAAAAAATAACATAATTTTTTTTTTTTTTAAAAAAAATATTAAGTCTGTAGTTTTAGAAAAGTGGATACAGATAAAATATATTAATTATAAAGTAAGCAAGTTGAATACTTTTTTGTTAAGTAGAAGGTCTATATCGTATGAGAATCTTAACTGTAGGTTTTTAATAAAATATAACAAATTTTTTATACAATAAAATATGAAGTAAAGAGTGACAGAAAAGCCTTGTGATTTTTTTTTTATAGAAGAAAAGCACACAAAACTAATATATTAACAGAAACGAGATGATTAATTAATAGATTTTGAATAAATGACTTAGAAACGAATTTAACTTCTACTGTTGATGTAACCTGGAAATGAACATTGAACATTGACTGATACGATAACGAACACCTGTACAAAAATTAAAAAAAATCAAAATAACGATTTATTTATTTAAAAAAAAATATTAAAAAAAAATAGTACCTGCTTATATTTTAATTGAAATGTATTATCTGTTTGATTGAGTTCATGTTTAACCTTCGATGAAAGAATTTTCTGTAGAATAACATATGGCCACAAGCCATCGTATGTCAATATATGTTAAGGATCGAATCCCACGATTTATGACAGTCAACACACTTTTCTTAAAAAGTGCTTTTGATTTTCAGTTCGATATCCTTGACATTGTGCAAATATATTAAAAATAATTCAAAATAAATAAAGTATATAAAAATATATAAAAATAAATAAATAAAAATATATAAAAAATATATATAAAAATAAAGGTGAATTAATAATAACAATAATAAAATATCAATTCAATTCAACAAAGGCTTTCAACATATTCATTTCCTCATGGAATAATTAACCATGAAAACTCTTTTTATTTATTTGCATGATAATAAGGTATTCCATCACGACGTACTACTATTACCCATGTCTTTTATATCAATTATTTTATTTCTTCTATATTTTAAAAACCATACGAACAGCCTGATCCAATAATGTGAAAGTCGTTGATATCAATAATAGTTTTTGATCTAGATCTAGTATATTTAATTGTAGAAGTGGCTAAATTGATATATATGTATATCTCACACTCTCTTGAATAACAAGATCCATATCCTCAAATGTCCAAGGTGATTCAGTATGTTGAATTCGATTGTACGATTCCATATTAAAAGTAACAAAACTGGTAACGATATGGTAAACTACTGTATTATATCCTCGGTCGAGATAATTTTTGTCTTCTTTGTTCGTTATCAAATGCAAGAAATAAAATTCCTTCGGGTAATGGTTCTTCTTGTTTTGATAATTCCTCAAACCATTTTTGAAATCGATAGTAACTTCTCGATCTCGTAATATGATTATCGATATTGGTAATCATCTTCGATAGTGCGATTGAATATTTAATAGCTGAGAGGGCAAGTTGAATTTCTGAAACGTATTTTTATGTCACGCTCCATATATCGAATCAAACTGCAACCGTGGTTTTAAAAAATTTTTCTTAGCCTAAAGTGGTAATACCCTGAATATTCTGAATCAAAGTTTCGATAAATGTAACAACCACCTTATTACGTCTATTGAGACATTCATGAGGACTATACACTACAGACTCTCCATAGAGAACCTAGTGCTATTTCGGATCAATGATTCTAAATCATCAAATAATGATGCACGTTCCGCGTTTGCTATCTCAACAATTGCGTCAATACGTTTTTGTTGATTAGTAAATCTTGAATTCCACTGTCTGATAAGAACCTCATTGTTCTTACATTGTTCATCATATAAATTTTGCATCTTATTCATATTGTCGTAGGATCGCTGTAACGGTTTCTTTAACTCAGCTATTTCATTTTTTTGTTCTTCGATATAATTTTGCATTCGTGTAATTTGTTTGTTAATATCTGCTATTGATTGTGATTTTCTACTGACCTTCTTTTTGTGTAGATTTTAAAAGTTTTTTTTTGCTTCTTCAAGATCAACAATTGAAATCAATATAATTAGTTGAATTATCCTCAAGCCAGGTTCTTTTTTCTTTACTAGCATGTCTCCATTTTGTGTTCTTTGGTTCACAAGGTTTTAATACAATTTCGTCATATTTTTCAACTAGATCCGTGAAATACATTGATCTCTTGCTTTTAGGTTTCAGGTAAACGGACACTAAAAAAAAATTATTTAAATTATTATTAGTTTGACTAATAAAATTGTTTCTTTTACTTATTCTAATTAACAACGTGCAAAGCAAATACTTAGTTTAAGCTTTCATTTACTTTAACAAATGGACTTAATTGTTGAAGGATTATTTGTCATTATGAAAACTATGCGTCTTATTTTGTTTTGAACACGTAAAATTTTTTTCAAAAATTTTTTCAAAATGCAGCCAATCAAATTTTAGGAATCTGCAGTGGAAATATTTGAGATCTCATCTCCTCATTTGGAATATCCCCTGACTGTAAAATATTTGATATTAAAAATCGGAGTTTTCTTTTAAAATTGATTATTTCGTAATTCACCTCACCTATTACAAAACATTATACATGACAGTAGAAATTTTGACCCTACGCGTGATTTGGTCACTCCGCGTGTCGCGTATTAATTAAAACAGCCAAACAACAACTAAAAAAACCAAAATAATTATCATCAGATTACGTAACTGCAGATCTATATCATGCCTCCAATAATCTTATTTATTTGTCGTCGTTTTTTCGTTTTTTGCATCCTTTCCCTATTACCTGCTTAATTATCATTAAAATAAAACAGTCAAACAACAAACTAAAAAATCAAATAGTTATCATCAGATTGCATGCCACCGTAATCTTATTTATTCATTTATTGCCATCGTCGTTCTTTACATCCTCTCCCTATTACCTGCTTAACATACACTCTGGACCACCCGATTTTTGTTTGGAGAGATTAACTACAAAGGTGCGTCAATTTTTTTATTTTGACAATGGAGGGGTAGCTTCTAGGCAAAATTTCATTTCCGGAATTGAAGAAATTGAAAGCACATCGAGGCTGCGGGTTGGCCACCGTAAACGTTCTTTCTCAGTTTTTAGGGGTGGGATTTTGTCTTGAAGAATTACAGGGTTAGGATGTCCTAAGAGCTTAAGGCAGGCGCCCAACCTTCCATCCTTTTGTCGTTAGAAAGTTGCATGGTTTGAAGGAGAATCATGCTGCATACTTTCTTTTCCAACTAAATGAAAATCTTGCCACACTAGCTGCACAATATAAAACGCTCAAATGCTAAGGAGAACTCTTTTTTTATAACGGGTACAATTTAGAATGTTCGCAACATACAAAAGATTTGTAAAAATACTGGAAAAGGACGAGTAAGTAATTTATATCATGAAACTTTTGTAACTTGTGTTAATATACATAAATTAATTACTAAGTTATATCAATTGTTTTTTCTATACACTTGAACCACCTGATTTTTAAAAGGGATTTGATGAGATTAACAAAAAAGGTGTGTTCATTTTTTTTTATTTTGACAAAGGAGGGATAACTCCTTGGCAAAAAATCATAACGGGATTGAAGAAATTGAAAGCACATCGAGGCTGCGGGTTGGCCACCGTAAACGTTCTTTCTCAGTTACTGGGGTGATTTTGTCTTGGAGAATTACTGGGTTAGGTGGTCCTTAAGTCAGGCGTCCAACCTTTGTTGTTAGAAAGCCGGCTGATTGTCAAGGGGATCATGCTGCGCACTTTCTTTTCCAACTAAATGAAAATCTTGACACACTAGCTGCTCAATGCTAAGGAAATCTCTTTTTTTATAACAGGTATTAATACAGAACATTCAAAGCATACAAAAGATTTGTAAACATACTGGAAAGAGATGATCGAGGAACAAGTAAGTAAATATATTATGAAACTTTTGTGTAAGTATAATTTACTAAACAAAAAAATTGAATCCCAAAAAAAAGAAGTTCAACTATCAAACTTTCAAAGAAGTGTCAAAGTGATATTATTCTTTGGTTGGGTTTGTAGAGACGTGCATGCGGCTGTACATGTTATTATAATAAAATCAACAAAAAAAAATTATCGGTAAGCTAAAAAATTTCATTAATGATTTTAAAATTTGATAAATAAGATTTTGTATCATTTTTATTAAAATAATTCAAAAAAAAAAAAATTTTTTTTAAAAGCTTTTATACTGTATATCAAAAATATTATAGAATATATATAAATTAATCCTCCCTTTTTATGCATGTAAAGGTGAGGCTTTTAGACTGGGATTTTCAAATAATTGTCAACAATTGTCAATTATGATTAAAAAAAAATGGGATGATGGAAATATTAAACATTGAGTAATATTAAAAAATGTGAATGCATTATTTTAAAAAAATAATTATACAATTAATGATTCTATTTTCAAAATAATAAATTAAATTTCTAAATTATAAATTCTAATGTAAAAAAAAAAAAAACGAGAGGATAAAATATAATTCAATTTAAGAATTTAACAAAGGAATGAATGGAAGTTAACAAGGGTTAACAGTAACAATACTCCAATTTTTAACCTTTTCAAATACCCAAAAGTTTAAACTTCCCAAAGGAACAATTATCCACATTCTAGCTGACATTCCAACAAAAAGACCTTTAAATCCCTCAGATTTTATAATATCTTTAGCTACTTCAAAGAATTTTAATTCATTTATTTTTCCTACACTTCCGATTATCTTTTTATTATTTTTATTATTATTATTACTATGACGAGCTATTTGAATTCTAGTTTTTACAATATCAAATGGATTTGAAGTAATTGTTCCAGTAATTCCTGCTGCTGCACCTGCAGTCATCGAACATAAAAAATTAGATGAAGATAAAAATGTTGGTAAATCCTTTTCATTTTCATATAATTTTTCTAAAGAATAAGAATAAATAAAAAAGTAAGTCGGATAAAATGATGCTGTAGCAAGAATACTAGCCACCCAACCTCGATAAAGGAATCGATGAATTGGTAAATCTTTTGGTTTAAGTTGATTTATATAATTTTTTAATGAAAAGATTGATCGATTATTATTATTATTATAATTATAATTGGTTAATTGTTGTGATACATTATGTGATGCAGTAATAGAAGAAGATGACGACGACGGTGATGAAGAAGTTTGAAATAATGAATTAATAGTAAATATTGTACGTTTAGGTATTTTCATATTATTATTGATTCCGCTACTACCACCAAGATTATTGTTATTTAATGAAGTATTAATAAAATTTGTCGGTAACCTTTTTGAAATTTGAAGGTGTTGTGAAACCACATCAAAAGGAACCATAAAAGTGGAAGTAGTTAAAGCACTAAAAGTTCCTAAGAGTGCATTGATTGTGGAAGGTTTATATCCTTCTAACCATTTAAGTCCTAAAGGAAGTGAAGAAGAATTTCCTCTCTTTCGATATACTCTCTCTCTTAATGCGTCATAAGTAGAAAAATGAATTAATCGACCACTAATACTTCCTATAGCATAAATCCCCACACCTTTAAATAAACCACGAATTCCTTCAGATTTAATTCTTTCTAAAAAAACATTACCGAGAAATGTAGAAGATGATGTTCCGATATTTGATTGTTGAATAGTTTTGGCTGTTCTAATAGGATAAAACATATAAACTGGTAACAGATTTATTAAAACTCCATATAAATAATATCTTTTAAAATCGATTATTTGATTTGATTCAAGGTTGATTTGAAGGAGACTCATTTTTTTTTTTTATTTTATTTTTTTTATTTTATTTAAAAAGAATAAAGAAAGTTGCATTAAGGAAAGAACGAAAGAAAGAAATAAATAAATAAAATTCTAAACAAATCTAAAACTCGGGTATTTAATAATTTATTCATTCAGCAAATAAGTCATCATGTATTCGGCGGTATTTACCGATTTATATAATTTATATCAATAATAGTGCGTGCCTAATTAGTTGGGAATTGACTATTAATAGCAATAAAAGTAAATGTAAGGACACACAAAGAAATGACGCATCAATGATAAACGGTAACCAGGTGATGATGTAATGATATGTTTATTTTCTATCCAGTAATACTCCATGTGTCATATGTACCTGTGTGCATGCTAATATATATATATGCTAATATAAATGCGGACATTAATTATTAATTAAAATGTGTATTATTATATATTTCTAAATGTGGTCATATTGTTATTTGTTATTCTCCTTTCTACCTTACTAAAATAATAATAATCACATCACTTAACGTATTTATTAACAATGTGATTAAATTTTTGATTTTATTGGATAAAAAAATAATTACACGTGAAATTCTATAATAATTAATCGTTATTTTAATTTTATGCGAATACAAATTAAATAATATATATGTAATATTTTTATGATATATCAATATTTTCTAGTGGTGACGAAACAAAATCTTTCGCTTCAACTAGTTTTTTCTCAAAAAAAAAATTTATCATAACATTACGACATTACGATATTTTTTTTACCGGACTTTTTTAAATTCAAATACTTTATATATTCCTAAATAAATAAATAAATATGTCGAAAAAAAAAAAATTAGTTAAACAATTAAAATTATCAATAAATTCTATAAAAATAATAAATAAAAATATAAATTTTATTGCTAACCTGCGGCTTCCCATTCATCTTGAGACATTACACCAGATTGTTTTTTGTGTCTAATAACACCCATTTTATATAAGAGGTCCCGATGCTGACGTTTTTCCTTCATCTTGTTGTATATATCATGAAATCTATCTAAATATTTTAATTCAAGTCCATATTCACTTGCCATCCTATATATATATATATATATATAAAAGAATGCATTTATTAATATATCTAATTTTGTTATAATTTTTTTTTTTTTTACAATTTGTTTGCGCAATTTTATTACGAAATTTGTTGCTCAATTAATAATAATAATTAATACCTTTTGAAAGTTGGAAAATGTACCAAATATTCCGGACAATCATTTATAGCGTCCTCAAGATTAAACCAATATTTATGACCAAAAGTTGGAAAATGATTTTTTTGTTCAAATCTTATGGAATATATAGAATTTCCAAATTCTAATTGATCTGGTCTTAATGACTTTAATTTTTTTCTAATATTTAAAAAAAATTAAAATAAATAAAATAAAAAAATAATAAAAGAATTAATAAGAAAATAATAAAGAATTAATAATAGAACGAATTAGTTAATTAATTAATCAATTAACCATTTTATAAATAATTTAATAAATAATTAAATAATAAAATAAAAATAATTAAATAAATGATTGAGTAGAAAAAAAAAATAAATAAATAATTACACTATCCAATAAGCATCAGGAACAGTTCCAATAAATGATCCACCCTTTTTTAAATTTGATGAAATATTTTGCAACGCCATTTTGGCCTTTTCTTCCGTTTCAAAGGAATAATGAAGACAAAATTGCATGCTCACAACATCAAATTCTATATTCTTTATGGATTCTATCATTGAAATTCTTTTCTATAATAAACAATATAATATAATTAATGGTAAATATAATTAATTAACAGTACAGTAGATAATTAAATATAATATATAATAAATAGTAATATTATTAATAGTTGATAATAATTAATATAATAATAATTAATATAATAATAATAATAATAATAAAAGATAATAATAGATAATAAAACTTACTGAAAAGCAATCAAAAACGTGGAATTCGGCATCAAATTTATGATCTAAATTTTTTTTTTTTTAAAAAAAAAACCTTTTAATTCACAAAAAAATTCTATTTCTTCCTCACACACTCTATATCTATGTATATATAATATGTAACGTTTTTCAATCATACCTATTTTGCCCCAACGATTTTTTGCATCGTTAATTGATACTTCCGCGACATCTAAATATTATTATTAATAATAATATTATTATTTTATATATATAAATAGATATAGATAATGTTTAATAAGAAAAATTTCAATAGAATATCTAGAGTAAATAATAGATATTATTAAACATACCAAGACCAACCAATTTTGATATTTTCGCTTTACCCCATTTTAAAAGGTCTCCACCTTTCCCACATCCAATATCAAGTACCACTCCTTGTTCCGGAGTATTCTTACCGATCAATACACTTTTAACCCAATTATTAAAGTTTCTAAGAAATATGATTTTGGATTCTAATCTTCTTTGTTTTCCTTTATCTTCGATGTTATTATAATGATTCGCTACCACATGTTGAGGAGTTGCACCGTCGAAAGTTTTTCGAGATTTATTGGAGGATACGTTTTCGTTAAAATCATCAGGTTTTCTTTTGGAAGAGGAAGTATTTGAATTGTATTGATAACTCATTGTTTGACTATGAACAACTATTTGCAATATTTTGCATGTTTTTTATTGTCCCAAAGTGGATGACGGTGATTACCATCTTTACTACGCCATAAGAAGCCACATGATACTGCTCTCAATTATAATTTTTGGTTTAATTCTAGAAACTATGACGATCACGTATTTAGAAAAACAACGATAGACGTTCGTTAAATTTACTTCTCTAAATATTTTTTTTAAGTTATTTATTTTTTAAGTACTTATTTCATTTATCTAATTAAATTAAATTATAATTAAAAAAAAAAAAATTCTATAAATCATTCTTTTCTTTCCCTTTTCCACAAAAAACAAAAATTCTCGTCACAAAAATAAAATCATCTTCACAAAAAAAAAAAACGAAATCATCACAAAAAAAAAATAAATAAATAAATGCTCTTCATAAATTCAAGTTATTACTTTTTGTTACCAAACACTTCACCGCTGACGACGATGTTCCAATCTAAAATCATACTTTGCTTCACACTTGATCCTATAGATAGTGATGTTGGTCAACTCGTTTATGGATGGGTTGTAGCACCCCTATAATTCTGATCCTGATTTCAAAAAAAAAAAAAAAAAATTTATTTGTTTCCACTTGATTAATAAATAAATGTGGCGTTATTTTTTTTTTTTTTTTCGTAAAAGAAGGAAATGTGATATACATATTATTTATAACACAAATTCACGCATCTTTTAAATCATTTTTTAATCTGTATTAAATATTATATTTTGGCATTTGTTTGTGTAATGAGATGGAAAAGATTATAAAAAAAAAATATATATATATTGCTTGCATACCAAAAAAACAACTTGCAATTTTAAATGTAATAATGTTTTCTTTTTTCAAAAAAAAAATTTCTTCCCTTCATACCATAAGCAAACAAAAATGTCCAGAATGCAATCAAAAATGGGATGAATATGAGTCATGGTGTAAACCATGTTACTCAAAACATTTCGAAAATGATTTTAAGAATTGGACAAGTGGAAATGACAAAATAGATAAATTCATTCAAAATTCTCAATTAAATGCTAATAGATATCGAGAAGTAATAGAATGGATACCTTTTGATAGATTTAAAGATGTTAAACAAATAGGTAGAGGTGGATTTGGAACAATACATTATGCTAGATGGATTGATGGATCAATTAGAAAATGGGATATTGAAAATAAACAATGGAAAAGAAGTATTCAACGGGAATTGGCTCTAAAAAAGTTTGATAATTTTGTAAATTTAAATGATTTCTTAAATGAGGTAAATATTTTTTAATTAATTAATTAATTAATATTTAAATTTAATTTAATTTTCAAATTGTTCTAATAAATTAAAAAAATGTTTATATTATTATTAGATGATAATTCACTTAAAAATGAATAATAATTTTTATATAAATTCAATTGAATTTTATGGAATTACACAAGATCCAGAAACACACTCATATATGATAGTTTTAGATTATGCAAAAGATGGAAATCTTCGAGAATATTTAAAAATTAATTTTAATAATATTAATTGGAAACAGAAATTAGATTATTTATTGGAATTATCTGTAAGGTTGAGGAATTTTCACGACTTAGGTATAGTTCACCAAGACTTTCACCCTGGAAATATTTTATCATCCGATTTTAATAAAAGTTATATGCAGATTTCGGATTTTGGATTAAGTAAATTAATAGAGGAAAATCCAAATAGTCCCGAAAAAAAGAATATATTTGGTGTATTACCTTATATTGCTCCAGAAGTATTAAGTGGTGGTCAAGAATATACAAAAGCTGCTGATGTATATTCATTTGGAATTATTGCATACGAAATAATAACGGGCTTTCCTCCATATCCAGATATACCACATGATGAAGATTTAGCTATGAAAATATGTAATGGATTACGTCCCAAAATTCCATTTCATACTCCAAAATTAATTACGAGAATGATTATGAGATGTTGGGACGCTCGAGTTACACATAGACCCACTTTTGAAGAATTAAAAACTGAGTTGTGGAAATATTATTGTGGTTATTCTGATTATTTATATGGAGAGAAAAATGAGAAAAATAAAGATTCAGGAATCGGTTTTCAAATTAAAAAAGCTGAAGAATTTTCAGCAAATCAAGAATCAACGGAATCAACCAATACAACAACAACTACAACTCCTCATAATTATCAAACGCATCCGCAAGCAATTTATATCAGTCGATTTCTTAATTATTCAAATCTTCCAAGACCCAAGAATGATGAAAATTTCGAAAGGGAACTTGAAGAATTAACTAAAATCTATATCTAATTTATATCCTAATAAGCATTATTATATTATATTTTTATTTATTATTTTTATAATAAATTATATTAATTTATTTCTATGTTATTTAGGTAATTCGGATCTTAATGATCTTTTTTTTCTTTTAATTTATTTGATTTAACATTATACATACATATTAGTTTACACTAGGCGTATAGTATGAATTTTTCATCCCATTTGTATAAATTCAATTAGTTTGGTTGTAATTTCGATTTTTATAAAAATAGGAAAATAATAATCAAGGAAAATATAAATTTATCACAAAATCGACTAAAATGTTACAATATAAGATTTTAATATCTTTACACACGTTTTTTAATGCTAAACATTGATTATTAAAATAACGTGACATGTACAAAAAATTTCTCAAAAAAATTAAAGATTGAATGTTAAATTTTTATTTTAAAAATATCGTATCCGACTTTTTTTTCAATAATTATCCATAAAAACTTAAAAAAATAAAATTAAAAAATAAATAAAAAAAAAAAAACTAGACTATCGGTTAAGACTATCATCAAGACTTTACTTTCATGCATAAAAGGTTTTTCTCTCAGCTAAAATAAGAAAAGATGTTAATTAATTAATTAATATAAATATATATATATATACTGTATAAATAATAAAAAAAATGAATAAGTAAAAATCAATAAATAAATTACGCATTAATTAATTTATCTTCGATTATTAAATAAATCAAAATGTTATTTTTACTTACTTTTTTGTAAGCTCTCAAAGAATTCACGTTCATATTGAGGAACCAAACATTTATCTCAAAGATCAACCAGTAAACTATAAATAGTGATAAATAATAAATAAATAAAAAATAAAAAATAATAATAAATTAAATAATGATAAATAGTGATAAATAATAATGATAATAAATAATAATAATAGTACCTCTTCAATGGCTTTTTTGAATAATAGCTCGCATAATTTCTCTTAAACGTTCAATCCAAATACTCTTCGTCACAAAGTTGAATCCTTTTCTCCACGTGAATTCTCAATTCCCCATATAAATATTTTATCCATTTACTTAAAATTTCAGATTTCCCTTTTTGAACATGAAAATCATTTTCAAATGATTTCATTTTCTCTCTCGAAATTTCCAATTGGTCGGAACCTTAATCCCGCGAGTTAGATCCACTTGATAATAATGAAATTCCTGATTCATGAATTCATGAATTTGACAAGTTAGTTTGAGGTCAACTATTACTTCTTCTGATTCATCCTTCCGAGAAATCATCACCATTACTCTTACTATTACTATTATTATTATTAATCAAGTTATTCTCTCGATATTTGATAATCTCTCGTAATGCTTCAAAAAGTTCTTTCGAATCACTCTTATTAGCGAATAAACAAAACATTCCTTTATCTATCTCATCTTGTGGAGTGTAATGTATCATATTCCAATAATGATGATGAAGTTGAATTGCACATTCTTCAAATGTAGAGTCTATTTATATATTATATTTTTAATTCACATGAATGCGTAGATAATAAATGGAATCATATTAATTAAAATAATACTAATAATTTATTAATTATATTCATGAATAATAATAAGTAGAAATAAAAATTATAATATACAAACCAGTAAACTACGCACACACACAAGGTCAGAATCGAAAATCTGCAAGAAAATAAAATAAAATAAATTAAAATAAAATAAAATAAATAAACTAAACTAAATTAAATTAAATTAAATTAAATTAAATTACCTCTATTGGAGGTACTTGATATTCACTATTTAATTCTTTAACAAACACTAATAAATGTTTCACCCATGTTTTAACATTATTTTATGTCATAGTAGCTTCCTAAAAAGAACAACACGTTAGATATTAAATAAAATAAAATAAAATAAATATAATAATAAAAATAATTAAAACTTAATAATTATAATAATAAAATGATAATAAAATCAAAATACCTCTTGTGATGAATTACGAATAGAAAAAAGTTTATTACGAGTATTCAAGAAAGGAAGAATTTGAAAAAAAAGGAAAGGAATAAACTAATAATAACAAATAATATAACTTATAAGTACATATCATTTTATTAATATGGACTCTGGTAATGATTGTTATCGTTATAATTTAAAATTATTATTTTATATAAAAAATATTTAACGATGAAGTTTTTAAGGCAAGAAAATTATCCTTGTTGTACAATATCGAATCACTTACAATATAAATTGAAGAAATTTAATCTCATATTAACCGGTATCATTATCATCAAGATCATTTTGAAATTCATCATCATCATTATCATCGTCGTCATCATCATCATCCACTATCATTCATTATTATTTTTATTTATCATCACACTGAAGAATAATTGTTATTGTTATTATTATTATTAGAATTATTAATATCTTTAAAAATATATAAAATATTAAAAAATATATTTATTATTATTATTATTGTAATCATAAAATTCACCAAATAAAAAATAAAAATAATTAAAATGCTCCATCATACTAAATATTAAATTGAGACTTCAACAAAATATTCTTCTTTACTTGTATTTTGATCTATAAATTTTTATTAAAAAATAAATTAATTAATTAAAAAATTATAAAAATGGGTCGAGTATTTATTACTTTACCTTCTATGTTTCTTAAGTTTCTCATGATTCATGATGAGGGTATGTTAATTTATCTATTTTATTTTAATTGTACCAATTTACACATTATAAATTTTTTTATAATTAATTTATCAATATTAAATAAAAAATAAATAAATGATTAATTAATTGAGAATTACGCACCTTTTTCACTTTTTGATGTTAAATCATATTAATTCAAAAAAAAAAAATGTTGTCCTAATGATTTCTTTTAAATTCTTTTAATAAATAATTTAAGAAAAATAGTAATAATAATCGGAATAATTTTTTTGTATTTTGGGTTGATAAGAAGTTACACATGGAGTTATTAATAAACCATATGAAATTTAACCTTATTCTTTGTGTGTGGAAGAAGAGGTGAATGTGGGCAAAATGTATTTTATGATCAGAAAACAAATGATGTTGATTCTTGATGGTTACAATTCTATTAGCTGGAATTCTGATTTTAAGATCCTTTTATTTTTTTCACATTATATGAAAAACTAATTAAAAAAAAATAGCCAATTATTATTAGATAATTATGAAGGTTTTCAAATTAGCAAAAGAAAAAAATATTTGAATATATAAAAAGACATTATTTAGTATATCATACTCACCTTTATAAAGAAAAAAGAAGTAAATACCTTAACAAAAATTTATAAATTAAATTAATTAAATTATTATTTTTTTCATATTTTTTTTCTCTTTCTCATCCTTATCATTACGCTCAAGCCAATGTCAAATTCTCACGCTTTGAATAATTTGCTGCAATTGATCTTAATGATCAATACTCGAACTCTTGATTAACAGTTAATCTGTGAAGTCGACAACCTTGATTTGTTATGCTTTACCGTTGGAACTTCTAAATTTAATTTTATGTTATTTTTATTTTGTAATAAATTAATATAATTAATGCGTGTTATTTTTATCACACATTTTATTTATTTAAGTTCAGGAAACTAATAAATAAATTATTGTAATTTTATGATAACCGCAGGGATATTTGACACCAGCCAAAAAGAAAATCACTACTCAAAAATTACCGTAGTTCTAGCTGGAAGTATATTTCCTGTTATTCTATCCGAAATACAATAATGCCATGCCTACAATGAATTAAAATTTTCAAGATATTATCCAAATAATAAGATTACAAAACTATGTAAATACAACTTACTATCATACGAGTTGGTATTTGACCATGAGAGTCTGGTACAATTTCACAACAATGGAATCATGGACACGATCCGGCTTTAACAAGTAGTTCATCACCTTGTATCTGTAGACTCAGAATATGCTACTTCAATAATAAGATTTGGCCAAGGACGAGTCTAAAAAATCAAAAAACATAATATGAAATCTTCAGTTTTGAAGGGTCGAACTCAATGGAAAAAAACAAAACCTACTCCTCCATCAATTCCATTTGGATAAGTTGAATGAATTGTCGGCCTCTTTTGCAGAATCATCGGCATAGGTCCCTTTAGTGATTAAAAATTAATATTGCATAGAAAATTAATGAATTAATGAATTAATGAATCAATGCTTACTAATTAATATATCTCGGCATTGGTAAGAGCAACAGCATTGGTTTGATTTGATAACATCCTAGTAATTGTACCAATATAAACTTCATACGGTTCTGAAGGTAATTCATAAATTATAACTTTGCCATTAATCCATTCCCAACATCCACGAACATTAAACTTCTCCGAATGCCGTTCATATTCCTCTAAAGTGACACCAACAGCAAGTTCACACGGAAGCCTTGATACAAATAGCAAAAATTGGTTTATGTCTCGTAAGACCATAAATATATTCAAAGTAAATAGAAAACGGACTTACGAAGCTTCTTCCCATTTGCCAATAAACTAAATTCACCTTTGTCCCACCACAGTTTTCGGAATTCTGGCATTCGTTTCGGAATAACGTCAACACTACAACTCCAGAAGTTAGCCAAAGATTAAAGTTAAAAAACAAGTTGTACATATCTACTCACCTTATGGCTGCGGTTGTAAAGCATGCAGTTACGGTTGTAGAGCTTGCGGTTGTAAAGCTACCAACCCTAGAATCTAAAGCGGGATCATTAAACATTAAGCAAAATAGATGATCAACCATCTTTTAAAATTATCATCACGCGATTTCACAGTCACGAAGTTTATTTTTTGATTTTATTGGTGATGATCTCGTCGATCTTATCGATAAAAACATAGTAATCCCGACTCTATATTGTCTACCAATCTACCTTTTTCATTAATTGTGCTAGCTTTAAAATAACTACTTCTATTATAAATATTTTTAATGTAGATTGTCTGCACATTTCATCAAAAGTATAGTTTCTTTTGGCCGTGACCCTATCGAAGATTTCTTTAAAGCGGGAGCAAGTGGTTAAGGTAATGTCTGTGAGTTGAATTCGTTCGGATCATGCAATCAAAATAATAATTAGTAGATTGATTTTTATTGAGTACTCGTAAAGATTTCTCAGTCCCTGAAGAATTCGAGGATGAGCGAGTGGAAGAAGATGATGAAACTTCACTTTGTTGGTCGAGTCTGCTCCTGTTCATGCTTTGGATAAGGGTATATCGTTGATTAATTTCGCCATGGAGTATCGTAATACCTATTCGAATTCAGTGGCAATTTGACTAAAATCATCATGTAGGTTTCTAGAATTCGTTAAATTTCCTGGTTAGGTTATTGGTGATAGAAGTAATATTTCGTGCTTTTGTTGCATAATTGGTATCACGGGAATTTGTTATTGTCAGATCGTTAATAATTTCAGCTCTACATCAAAAATGAACTTTGAAAGAGGCGACGTGGATTGGATGCCTTTTTTTCGAATTCGATCATTTTCTGTGAGAATATATATATAAAAATATAAAGAATAAAATAAATGTGCCAATTGAAATCAATAATAATTTTACCTCGATTAAGGCTCATTCATCAATAAATCTTGGCACATTTAGCGTATAATTCATGTAGATGAGATACTTCTTGTGAAAGTTATTCATATATTTTGTCAGCAGATTCAATTATAAATCAATAATAAAAAATATAAAAGTTAATTATTATCTAAAGTGGTGTTAAATTTGTTTAGAAATTCTATTTATAATTTTTTTATTTCGGGCTATATAGGGTGATTTCACTAATCTGTGATCCAATTTTTATAGCTCATTGGATTTCCCTCATCGAGGCGAACATTTTGGTAGTTGTTTTATTCAAATTGGACACCTCAACACCAAGTTCCAAATTGTTTACTTAATTAGAATAATTATAAATTTATAAATATATGAATGTTAATTAAATGTAATATTGTAATATTGCGGAATAATTGCAGACTTGCGAATAATTGCGAATTGTAGAATTGCAGATTTTTAATCATTGAAAATCTGTAATAGTTGCGACACAGGTAGTAATATCTTAATCTGCAATTCATAATTATGGGTACCATCTTTATTATTATCTAATTATTAAATAAAAGTTACTACTATTATTATGATGATTAGATTTCATTTTCCATCACGTTCATCCCAAAGAACAACCAATTGCGCAATAACTATATAAAAATAGATTAGCGAAACATACATACCATATATGTTTATTTTTACATTGCCATTTCAATTTTGTATGTAAACCATTAATAATTCTCGGAAAGACATAAGATTTCTTACAAATTTAAGATTTGTATACTATTGGTGACCTTTCTGATAAAAAATTTTCACCATTATGTCTTGTAATATCAAAAATAGTGAAGAATTAAAATTAGATAGCAAATGCAATAATTTTTTTATATCTCAATTTAGTGACTTATTTGTATTTATTATATTTTTATTTTATATTTTCATAACCATAGAACGTAGTTGTAGATGTGTGTTAATAGAATAAAAGAAATATTAAAGATAAATGAGTCTAACTTTAAATGATTATATTTATTATTAGTAATCATTGATATTTTTTTTTAACATATAATAAGAGTTCAGTTTTAGAAATACTAAAATTTTAATAACAATTGAATCCTAAATTAACAAATATTGTAAGTCATAAATTAATTAATAATATTTTAATAGTACATTTTCTTATGTCTTGGGTTCGAATTTCAGATAAATAAGATAGTTTCTTTTGTATTTTATTATATTCTTATCTGATTTCTTTCTTTTCTTTCTTGGGGAAGGATTATATGATAAATTTTTTATTTTTTTAATCTCACTTACCTCTTTCTTGGAATTGATGGATAGAATCACAAAATAATAGATAAATTTTTATTTTTAATAAAATTCATTTGAAACAGATATCACAATTATAGAATAATTTATTTTCGAAAATTTAGAGTTGAAATTTTTTTGTATATAACATAAATTCAATGAAAAAAAATTATATTCTCTGTTATATAAAAGTTTTTGTGATAAATATAAAATTATTAATTAAATTTTTATTGAAAAATTGACAAAAAAATATTCTATACTAAACTACATTTTTTAAAATATAATTAAAGTTGTCAAAAGTTTTACAAATAATATTGTAAACAATAAATTACGATAAAATAATTGGTTGACGATTTTCTTAATTATCAGATGGTTTGGGTCGGGAGTGGGGATCTGCAAATCATTCATTCCTTCTTTTGTTACGATTATCTTTGGGTCGTGTAATAGGATACGCATGAAGGCAATTTTTCCGTCCTGCATCTCTTATGATTTTTTCACTACAATCTGTTACATATACATGACAGATTGAGAAGAAACCACCCCTAAGTGTTAAATTGTATGCTAAACATTGTTTATAGACAAAGCAATTAGAGCAGAAAATCAGCAGAAAATCAAAATATTTTTTTATATATATTAGAGTTTTACCTTGAATTCCGTGAACAAATATGAAAAAGATGATGATGATACGAACGATAATAGAAGATTGCATGGTGATGGTGATTTACAAGAAAAACAAAAATTATCAGTACAAACATCCTGAAATTTTTTTAGGCGTATATCTCCATAATAATACGACACCCACGTAGAAATACGTATATTTACGTAAAATTATATGATCCGTATATTTTACGTAAATATACACATAAATATACGTAAATATACGTAAACATACGAAAATATATGTATTTCTACGTGGGTGTCGTATTATTACGGAGATATACGCCTAAAAAAATTTCCTGATGAAGTAAGAAAAGGAGTATTTAATGATTTACTCATACGTAAACCTATTTGTTTTTTTCTGTTCGCTTTGTTCTGTTTACTCCTGAATTTGTCGAACTCGTTCAAAGGGATCTTTATATAAATTTGCTTGCACATATTAATTAATACCCTTTTTATGATCCTGGATGAAAATTGCACAATTTTTTTTTTATTAAAGAGATATAAAACCAGATAGTTTCGGAATAACTTACAAATCCGTATATTGAAAAGAAAATCAGATCAAATTTAGTAATTTCATTTAAAATTGAAAATCAATAAATTGATTGATTATCAAGTGCTTTTCAACATCCAGATGAATTGATTGATTATCAAGTGCTCTTAAACATCCATTATTTCTTTCGACTTCTTTAAAATCTTAGAAGTAAAGAAATAAATATATATATTATATAGTATTATTCAATTCTTTCCTGTAATAAATTTAGACAATTTTTGCAGATTTTTAGTATTTTGCTTACAGGTACATAGGTTCTTGATTGTTATATTATATTGTATATTATAAAATTACATATATATATATATTGCATCTCATTGCTGCAAAAATCTCGCAAACTCGCAAAAAAGACCAATCCTTCTCTCTATTAATAAGTAATAAATTATATAAACTATTCCTTCCATGCGTGAGCAACGTAGATAATAAAGATTGACGTGGGTGGATGTAAACTAAGATAAATAAAGGATCATGATGAATTCTGTAATATTAAATATACGATCAAAAGAATAAAGTAAAATAAAATAAATAAACAAATATAAAGAAATTAAAATAATGATAATATTATAGTCTGTTATATATGTATATGCTTGTAATAACTACAGTAATAATAAATTAAAAACAAAAAATTAAAAATTGGTTTGGTTGGTTAATCTATCAATTCTATTTTTTTTTGAGTTCATTTTTTGTTTTATTATTTTGGTCTTTGGGAAATTGCTTTTTTTCACGGAGTTTAAAAATTTTAATTTAGATGATAAATAAATAAATATAAAAAAAAGAAATCTTTTTTTTTCATAATTATAATAATTTTTAAATAATAATGATAATTATGAGTTTGTCCATATTATTGTAACCACTTTGACTGTCAATAAAAATTGCTTAATGCATCAATTTTCGTGTTCAATTTTTTTTTCATTTCAAAAACTTTCAAATGAATTATTAATAAAAAAAAATATTTATTACAATTTAATAAAGATAACTAATTTTATTTTTGGTTCTTGTTAATCATTTGAATTTCCTTTCATTCTTTAACCTTTTACTTAATAACCAATTAAATTTGTTAAAATGAAATATGTTCGATATAATTGGTTACGATTTTCTAATCTGTACAGTTTCGATAATTTCAAAATTTTCACTTCTAAAACTCTATAATATAAGAAGCCCTCAATTATAGTAGTTATAATTCGTCTATCAAAAAATATTTTCAGTTTCACAGGCGAAATTTCTTGTGTCGAGATTTTTACACCTGACATCGAATATTAATTTATCGAAATTGAAAAAAAAGGTTTTTGGCGCATGTGACAGATAATGGGTATCAGTAAAGTAGCCCATGCACCATAACGCAGATGCGTTAAAAAATTAAAAAATCCAAAAATAAACACCAAATTTGAACTTGGATCCAATAAAGATGAAAGTGAAGGAAAATAATTTTCTTTTTCTTTATAATATAATAATATAACAAATAAATAATAAATTATTAATTATTATACATATTAATTATTATATTAATTATTATTTAAAGGACAAAATACTACACGGCAATTCTAAGTATTGCTTCTTCCATGGACATTATTGAGTGTTATCGCCTAAAGAATATTTACTCTTCTTGAAAATGACTCTTCTTGAAAATGCATATATTATTTAATGAAAGCTTTATATCACACCACCTTAGTCAATACCGTTAGGGTTTTTCAAGGGTATTGTATTTATCATCCCTTCGAATATCGATTTTTATCGATACTGAATCTATCTTTTTTACATGCGAAAAGCATATTTGTTACAGTATACTGAGGCGGCACGAAAATAGCCAGGGTCACGGGGGATGATAGAGGATGATAGGTGTCACTATTTGGATGAATTATCCTTATGTGTCATCCATCATCCAGGATAACTGTTTATTCATTCTGGTACGAAAACGTTTTTTGGATGACAGAGGATGAAGGTAAACAAGAGAAAACTATAAAATAGCTGCGGCTGGAAAGAAAGAAAAGGAGATTCCTCTTCTCGCGAAAACTTTTAAATAATATAATTTTCTTACCTTAATAACGAATTTCCTAATAATTATATCATAACAAATAATTTCGTAACAATCCGAATATTTTAATAATAATTTCGTGTATCGGAATAGAAATAGGGATAAAATACGCCAACGCAGTAATATATCTTTATTGACTTATTCTTTTAATAAATTTTAATAAATCTTTTAATAAACTGTTTTACTCTTATTTCAAAAAATCTGTTAAATTTCGGTAGCGTACGAAGCAGTTACTTTTACTCCACTTACTCAGATATTACACGTAATTGCATTGTTTGAGTGTTAGTAAGATGGTTTAGATCGACTGATTGCCTGTACTTAACATCTCAAGTCATTCTTTTTGAACTTGATAATCATTTTCAAATGATTTTATTTTCTCTCTCAAAATTTTCAATTGATCAGAACTTAACCTTAATCTCGCGGGTAGATCCATTTGATAATATTAAAATTCTTAATTCATGAATTCATGAATTTGACGAGTTGGTTTGAGGTCAACTATTACTTCCTCTAAATTCATCACCATCACCTCCTTCCGAGACATCATCACCATTACTCTTGCTATTACTGTACTGTTATTACTATTCAAGTTTTTCTCTCGATTTTGATAGTCTCTTGTAACGCTTCAAAAGTTCTTTGAAATACTCTTATTAGCGAATAAACAGATCATTCCTTTATCTATCTCATCTTGCGGAGTGTATTGTATCACATTCCCAGCAATGGTGACGAAGTTGAATTACACATTCTTCAAATGATTCACGTAATGAGTCTATTTATATATGTGTGCGTGTATATATTATATTTTAATTCACATGTGCGGGTGTGAATGAATATATGAATGCGTAGATAATAAATGTAAAATATGGAATTATTATAATACGTAGAAATAAAAATTATTATATACAAACCGGTAAAACTACTGAAGAATCGAAAAGCTGCAAGAAGATAAAATAAAATAAATTATATTAAAATAAAATAAAATAAAACAAAATAAATTAAATTAGATTACCTCTATTGGAGATACTTGACTTGATATTCATTATTTGATTCTTTAACAAACACTGATAAATGTTTCAACCATGTTTTAACATTATTTTCTGTCGTTGTAATTTCTTATAAAAACAACACATTAGATATTTTAATAATAATAATATAATAAAATAATAAAATAAATATAATAATAAAAATAATTAATACCTCTTCTCTTGTAATGTATTACGAATAGAAAAAAGGTTTATCACGAGTATTCGAGAAAGGAATGATTTGAGAAAAAGGAAAGAAAAAACCAATAATAACAAATAATATATTTTATAAGTACTGTACATATCATTTTATTAATGTGGACTCTGCTAATAATTGTTATGGTTATAATTTAAAATTATTATTCTATATAAAGATTTAGTTAGCGAAACGATGTAATTTTAAGTCACTTGCAATATCAAATGAAGAAATTCAATCTCATATTAACCATTATCGTTATCATCGAGATCATTTTGAAATTCATGAAGAAAGAATTGTTTATTGTTGTTGGTATTAGAAAAATTAATATCTTTAAAAATTAGATGATATTGCAAATTTCAATTATTATTATTATTGTAATTATAAAATTCACAAAATAAAAATTAGTTAAAATTCTTATACCCAAATACTATTTATTTAATGGTCTATTCTACAAATATTAAATTAAGACTTCAACAAAAATATTCTTGTATTTTGATTGTTAAAATCTTTAAACTAGGCATAGAGTACAAATTCAATTATTTTAATTTGTAATTTCGATTTTATAAAAAATAGGAATATGACATTAAAACGTGGTGTCTTTTTTAATTTATAATAAACAATGACATGTACAAAAAATTTAGGTCATTCAATTCTTAAGAATATGAATACTAAATTATATTATTTGACATTTTTTTTAATAATATAATCAAAACGTAACAAACGCATAAAAAATAAAAGACTATCACTAAGACTATTGTTATTTTTTGTTATTCATTTTTTTCCAGTTCTTTTGATAAATCCAAAAAATTTTCACAAATTTCTATCCTATCATATAAAATAAAAATAAATATCATTCTTTGTTTCCTTTAGAAAAAATGTAGAAAAAAAATAAATCACCAAAATAAAGCCAATAATGATGGTAACTAAATGATTATATTTAAATTTTGTTATATGATTACTTAAACTATAGATTATGAAGTCAAAAATATTAATAATAATGGTAATATTAAAATTATAAATGAAGAATTGCCGGTAACACTTGAAAGATTTCAACACTAGCCACATGTATAATGGAAAACTTATGGTCAAAATAATATTAACGTTTTCGAATGTAAAAAAGGGCAATAATCAATGGAAAAAAATTTATAAAACTAGCGCGTTTTCCCAGGGCTATTTGCTCCGTGAAGTGCCTTTTATTTATATTTCTAAATTTATACTATTTTAAAATAATATATATTTCCTATTTTTATTTAAATTTTAATTCTTTAATATTTTTAATATTAAATTTTAAATTATATAAATATTTTTAAAACTATTTTACAATTAAATTAAATAATAAATATTTACTATTTACAAAATTAGATAATATAATACTTTTTAAATTATATACAAAATATAAATATCTACAAATTTAAAAAATTTCTTTATATACAATATTTTTAGTATATACACCATCTCTTCCTTCTAAGTGACCACCTTCAACTAAAATCTTAATATTATCTTTTGATTGAACTCTTGATAAAACTAAATATAATTTCCCATGAGTAAAGACAGGTTTGGGCAAATATAATCCTATATATGGTTTGACCTTGTGCTTTATTAATTGTCATTGCAAAAGATAATATAATTGGAAATTGTTTTCTTGTTAATTGAAATGGGAGATCTGCATCAGTTGTAAAAATCTTGTTTGAGGTATAAAAACTCTTTTTCCTCTGTTGATTCCTGTCAAAATTTCTGCATCAATTGCATGAGGTTGACATCCTTTAATTATTAATCTGGTACCATTACATGATCCTTCAGAAAAACTTAGATCATGTAAAAGAATAATAGGAACTTCTTTTTTAAGTCAATTTATGAGGCAGCATTCCACTTGGTGTAAGAGTATTTAAAAATTCAATAGGATATAGACTTTTGTCAACTGATTCTTTATCTTCAACAGAATCTGCAGATAAATATTCATATGTTTCTTCAGGAATAAGATCTAATATCTGATTATTAATTTCTTCAACACCTGCATTTTCATTGTGAGAATTGCTCTATTTTTAATATAGTTTCTATCTTTATAATTATTTGTAATATCAGTAAAGATTTCTGATATTAATGAATCTAAATTTTCATTATTAAGGATTATATTCTCAGGTAATTTGATAATATCTTCACTAATTTCAGAATATACAGTTTTTCTAGCCTTTGCTAATCCTTAAAAAAAATCAGCATAATTCTTTTGTTCAACATTATCTTGTTGTTGAACTCTCATGTTAATTGTTAATGACATGCTTTGGATGTTTTCCAAAGATATGAAAATTTTAAACATGCATCAACAATTTGTCCTCTTGTCCCTCAAACAACAACAGGTAAGATCTGCCTATACTAATCAAATACAAAAGAATCACTGTATCAAATGGTAATTCCTATACAATAGATTAGCTAAAAATCAGTAACAATCGACTGTCCTATTGCATCCTATATTATAAATCAGCTAAAATCAAAATTTCTTTTCAGTATGGCATATCTTTTGTATTTGACCTGTGCTAAAATCACCTCCAAAAACAACAAATTTGCCTCTAAAAGTTTTTCATTATTGTTCATTAAATCTTTAAATGTTCCATCAACTGCTTCAAACACTTTTTTTATTTAACATTGGTACTTCATCCCATAGAATAACTTTAGAATTTCTGATTAATATGGTCATATCAGATTGTTTTTCAATTTTAAAGTAGTGGTTTCAGTTAATTTTAATGGAATTTTAAATCTTGAATGAGCAGTTCTACCTCCACTTTATCAGGAATTTTATAGAGATGTTATGTAATGAATCTACTAATTCATTAATTTATAAACAAGAAAATAAATAACAACAACTATTTATTAAACACGGAAATCCTATCAACAATATTATTCTAACAAAATAGATTGTAATTAAATTAAATTGACAAGAACTTGCTTGCCTCTTTATTATTCATATGCTATTTATATAAAAATACATAATTATTGTTACATAATATAAATATATAATAAATAATATCTTAGGTCTTCCAAGACCAATCTGGATGGTTGCATATGATAAAATATATATAAAAAAAATATAAATAAATAAAGAAAAATGATTAACACATGAGATTAACTATATTGTAAATCTATTGTATATCAAAGCTAATCACATATGTTATCATTCATTATCAAAATAGAAAAATAAAAATAAAAAGAATAAAATAGAGAAATAAAAATAAAAAGAATAAAATAAAATAAAATAATAAAATTTGTAAGTGTCATTAACTTGTCAACTATGTAAACTATGACATAGTCAAAACTGTTACATATTCTAGTATACTATAAATATGAAACATTTAAATTATGCACTAGAATGGCGTATTTAGTATGCTATTAATATGAAATGTTTAAATAACCACTAGAACATTGTGTTCTAGTATGTTGGTGCTGTTTGGATAATACTATAGGATGGTGTTCATATAGTGTTGTAGAATGTTTTTATTTAATTCCTGATGTTATTAATAATGCTACAATTCCTGAAGATGCTATAGCAATAAAAATTCAATTTAAATCACTTATTAATAATTTTGATGATCTTGATAGTCTTACATAAGCCAAGATCATACTATATAAAAATGTTTTTCCAGTTCCTCCAGGTCCATCAACAAAAAGCATATTTTGATCAATTTCTTTATTAATTGCCTTTAAAATAGTATCAAAAATTATTCTTTGATCAGGATTTAAATTATCAAGATGTTCTAAGATTTGTTCAATTTTATTCTGATCATAGTTTTGTTCTTCACAAGTAATGTAGTTTGTTGATCTTCCTCAAGTAAAGAATAATTAGGTTTTGGAAGTTCTGGAAAATAAAAAAAGAGTTATTCCATTTTATATTAAACATTTTTCAATATCTACCAATGTTTCAGTGATGCTTAAATTTCTGAAATCATCTTTTTTAATAAAATCTTCAATCAAAGCATTCACATAATTATTCTAAATAGTTTTTACACTTGCAGGTTGACAGTATACTAAAATTGATACAAAGAGTTATCTAAGTTGTATTGTCATCTGATATGTAACTGCTTCTTTAAGGTAAGCATTACATTCATTATCATTATCAACCAATTAAAGTTGATATGCTGCTTCTTTAAAGGTATTGTAGGTCACCCTATTAATAGTTCCAACAGATTCAAATGAATTGGCACCAGTAATAAAATATAATAAAGTTCTTAAGTAAAATCTTTTCTCATCTTTTGGATTTACAAATTAGAGTCTAAATTACTTTCTCACCACCTCTTTTTCTTGTTCCCAGGTATTATTCTTCCAAATAAAGTGCTTAGAAAAATCCACATATTTCAGATTTTGAATTTCTCTGGTTTCTGAATTATTTCAAAATATCTTGTCAATTTGGTATGTACACCTTTTGTTAAAATATTTGGCAAGTCTTCAGTATCTTGAAATGTGACCATTGGTTAATTAGACAAAGCCTTTCAACTTTATGAGATCTTTCTTGCAATCAAAATTAAATAATCTCCAAGTTCATTCTGATGCAGAAATATACTTACATTAACAATTTTTTTAATTTCATCTTTTGGATTCACAATTGATATTAATACTCTGTTTTGTCCTTTATATACTGTTATCCGTGTAAACCTTCTACAATTTACAAAGACAACAGGGTAAAATAATACTAAAACTAATAAATAAAACTAAGTATAACTATAAGAATTACTAATCTCAAGATAAAATAATCACAATACAAGGGTTTA
>CAJVPK010000488.1:0-30700 GCA_910592015.1 Diversispora eburnea | reverse complement strand
TTACGGCATAAATTTTCACGGACGTTTTGAATTTAAACGTGAATTTCTCCGCGAATATCGATGCTATAGTAATGAAATACATATCATCTTGTAACCAAAAATCAGGGCTTTCGATCTATCTTAGAAACATCTTAGTAGAAAATCACTTCCTGTCACCTAAATCTTGGCCAAAGTTAAAAAATCAAATTTTTCAGGTGGAAATTTTCAGAAATCATGTGATATTTCCATAAATCGATGCCTAATTAAATTTCCTGATGTTGTTACTGATAATGGAAGTAATGTTAAATCAGCTGTATCAAGATTAGGCAAAGATTGTATTCTGTGTGCAGCGTATACTTTACAATTATCAATTAATAAAGAATTAAAAATAGTTAATCCTTTAATAACAAAAATAAAAAGTCTTTTTTTTTTTGAGAAGTGATAAAAAAAGACAACAATTAAGATATGCACAAATTATTTGTAATAAGATTAAAGAAAGTGAAACAATTGAAATTATCAAACTAATTAATATAAGGTGAAGTTCTTTTTATAATGCTTTAGTTCGACTTTATAAATTAAAAAATTCAATTAAATGGTTAGCTAATTCTTTAGAAAATAGTCAATCACATGTTGACAATCATGATTTTAATATAATGAATTAGTTTTTACCCTTTTCAATGGAATGACAAATTATTCAGAGATTGACAAATTTGTTAGCTCCTGCTGAATACGCAACAAAATTATTAGGAGGTGAAAATTATATAACTTTAGCTATTACTATATCAATAATTGAAGAAGTTATACAACATTTTAGAAATATAAAATCATCAAATATGACAATTAACAATATGAGAAATGTAATATTAAATGATCTAATTTCAAGATGGAGTATTCCTAATAATTTTGGAACTATTGCTTCATTTTTGGATCCTCGCTTTAAAAAATTGACATTTTGTTCATCAGTAAGTATATATTGTTAATTAAATTTTTAATTATATATTATTTAAATAAATAATTTATATAATATTTAATTTTTATTTAGACAACACGTGAAACTGTGTATAATAAAGTTCAAGAAGAAATTCAAAATTTATCATCATCTGATGAAATTCAAATTTCACAAGATATAGATAATTCATCTTTAATGTTTACATTTTTTTCTCAGTTGTCAAATACATCCAATGTAGAATCTAGAAGCAATTCAAATGAACTTGAACGATATTGTCAAATTGAAAATTTATTAATTCATGAAAAAAATGATCCCTTAATTTGGTGAAAAGCAAATTGTAATTTGTATCCCAATTTATCAATATTGGCTCAAAAATATTTATCAATTCCTGCTACTTCTGTACCATCTGAAAGATTATTTTCAGATGCAGGAATTCATGTAACTTCTCTTAGAAATAGGTTAGATCCACATCTAGTTAATCAAATTCTTTTTATTAAGCAAAACAAAAAATATTTAAAAATGTTTCCTTGATAATTTTAAATATTTTACATATATTTTTTTTATATTGGATCAATTAATAATAATATCTACTTATAATATCTAATATTATTAATATCTGGATATCTTCTTAATAAAGTTAATTAAGGAATAATCAATTAATTATTATAATATTTGCAATGTTAGAAAAATGATTCAAATATAATTATAAATTAAAAAGTTGATATTAAAAGTGTATTAATTTTAATGTCATTTTTATAGAAGATGCAATTTATTCTTGAAGTTACTTAGTACCATTTTTGACATTCATCATATAAAAAGTTTTATATGTGACAATGATCAACGATATAATTAATAACTGATTATTTTATATATATTATAACAATTATATATAAAATAGTCGATCGTTGTCACATATAATACTTTTTATTTTATAAGTAAATATTAAAAACGATACTAAGCAACCTCAAAGATAAAAATTTATTACACTTCCTGTAAAAATTACAGATCAATTCCATCAAAATTGAGCGAATAATAGTTATTTTAAATATTTTTAGACATTTGAACTTTAAATGCTAATCATTCTCTCAATTTCAATGAAATAGATATACCGTTTCTACAGAGTATGCAATTCATTCTTGTCTTTAAGATTACTTAGTGTCACTTTTGATATTATCTTATAAAAATAAAAGTTTTATATGTAGCAGCGATTAATAATTATTTTCGATTTTAATTTCATAATAAACTCAGCGATTAATCGCGATTCTGGACTCACGATTATAATTGTGATTCTGAACTCGGCGATTAATTGAGATTCTGGACTCACAATTATAATCGCGATTCTGGACTCGGCGATTAATCGCAATTTTAGACTTGGCGATTAATCGCGATTAATCGTTGGCCAATAGAGACAATTAATCGAGTCTAAATATTAGGGTGATTCTTAACCCTATATATTATTATATAAAATATTTTTTAATTTAAAAAAATTAAATTTATAAAAGTGATCAATATTAATGTCAATTTTCTAATTAAAAATATCTTCTTATGTTGATTTCTGAAATGACTACTGATTAATAAGAATATTGATTTCATTATTAACTTTTCTTTAATAAGAAAAAAATATATTAAAATAAATAAAACTATAATTTGTTATATGTAATAATAAGAAAAATATTTTGATATTACATCAGAAATTTTATAGAGATGTTTTAGTATACTATAATATAAAATATTAAAATAATGTATTAAAAATATTAATTTTAGTATATTATAAATACAAAAAATTTAAATAATATACTAGAATATTATATTCTAATATGTTATAAATATAAAAATATTTAAATAACACATTAGAATAGTGTATTTAGTATGCTATTAATATGAAATGTTTAAATAACACACTAGAACATTGTATTCTAGTATGTTAGTACTGTTTAAATAATACTATAGAATGGTATTCATATAGTATTATAGAATGTTTTTATTTAATTTCTAATGTAAGTAAAAAATATATAAATTCAAATAATTGTTTAATTACAATTTATACTTTACATGCTATCTAAATTCAGAAAAAAAAATATTAACAATAGGATTATAGGTGTTATCCAAATTTCAAATCCCAAATTCCAAATCTCAAATTCCAAATTTCAAATTCCAAATCTCAAATTCCAAATTTCAAATTTCAAATCCCAAATCCCAAATTTCAAATTTCAAATTTCAAATTCCAAATTTCAAATTCCAAATCTCAAATTCTAAATTACTAATTACTGAAATTCCAAATTCCAAATTATGCCAAATCCCAAATTTCAAATATTATAAAAACTGAATTTTGACAATTGAAATATTAAAATAATTTGGGATTTGGGTGATATATATAAATAGGATTAGTAAAATTTTATTGTTAATATTTTCTTTTATAAATTTAAATAACAGATAGGATCTATATTAAATTTTAAATTAGAGAAAAAATTATGATAATAATATCATTGTGATTAATAATTAAGTGTTGTTTTAGTACATTAAAAGAAATAAATTATAAACTATTGTAAATTGAATATTAAATATAGAAGAAAAAATTCAATATAATCATTTTGGTCACCTTTGTATTTATAAAATAAAGTAACAAATAAAATAGTTTTTTGAACATACTTAAAATGACTTTTGTTAAATATGTTTATATAAATGTTCTATTAAATTATATTATAATTTTTATAATATCAGTAAAGCTAAAAAAATCAAAATATACTTGATATATTTTTATACCTTCTAATTTATAAGATTACCTTGATTAATTAGATCTCCTTGAAAAACTCTGTTATAAAAATTTAAGTCATGATTATAAATATGATTTTAAAATTTTTCTGAGTTTTAAAATACTGCAGTTTTGAATAAGTATCTAATTATTTACAAATAAATGACATTAAAATAATACTTTTAGACATGATAATATGATAAGGTTTAATTATACAATAAAACTGAAAGTTTGTTATTTCCAAGAAAATAGTTTTAATTAGTTAAAATGATTATCAAATCAAATGATTTTACTAATAAATATTATTTAATATTTAAGTCATTTTTTTAAAAAAAATCAAAAAAAATAATTATCTAAATGTAATATAATTACTTTTCCAATCTATAATATTCTAAAGTTGTCATAAAGTCATCATCTAATATTTCACAATATAATTCAGTATCTAGATCTCCATTAATTTTTCACAAGTATCTTATTCCTTTTGCTGTAAAATATTTCCATACAAAAATACTACAAATTATTATTTTATTTAATAATCAAAAACATTAGTTTTTGAAAAGTCACAGGTACATAAGTTAAATTAAAGGGTATAACTGTAAATTTGTATATCTTTTGTTCTTTTGTTTGACAATAAAAGTTGTTTTATTCTTGCTTTTAGGTTTTACTTTAATTTGTCAATATTCACTAATCAAATTAAGAGTTATAAACTATTGAATTTCTTAAAGTACATTTAATATATTATCAATTTTTGATATAAGATAAGTTATAAGTACCACCCAAATTCAAAATGCTAAATTCCAAATTCCAAATTCCAAATTACTAATTGCCAAAATTCCAAATTCCAAATATTATGAAAACTGAATTTTGGCAACCGAAATATCAAAATAATTTGGAATTTGGATGACATGTATAAGATAGATATTTTTTTTCATTATCTACACAAATTAATTTTTGTTTTTCTTTTTTTACAATTATAACTGGAAAAATCTAATGACTTTTTGATGTCACAATTAATCCTTTTTTCAATATTTTATCTATTTTTTTACTGATAAAGTCATCCATGATTAAAGAAGGTTAATAAAATTGCTATTTAATTGGAGCAAAGTTTTCTGTATCAATTTGGTGTTGATTTTTATTTGTTTATCTTTTTTATTTCAATCTTGAGCAAAAAGTATACTTAATTTTGGAAAAAGAAGTCAAAATAGTTTTACTTAATTCAAAAAATTTTGATTACCCAGATAAATTCTTTGATTAAAAATACATCTAACTAGGTACTTATATATAGAATAGATTTTCAAAAAGTTGAAATAATTCCAAAATCCAAAATTGATTTTGGAAATAATATTAATTTTTCTTAATTAATTTATTAAATTACAACTTTGTTTACCAAATGTTTAAAATCTTTTTTTTATAATATCATGCTTATTTGTAAATATTCTTGTCAAAAAAAATTATTGGTTTTCTTATGTGATTGTTTTACTTGATTATTTGATTAAATCAAATAAAATTAATTAGAATATAAAAATTTGAATTGGTAAAAATAGGTAAACTTGAAATATATAACAAAATTATTTTTTGCCCTTTGTTAACATTGCCTTAATAGTAATGCATAATAAGAATAATAATAGGATATATGGTATATAAAATTTCTTAATATTTGAATTTTATTGAAATTATATTTTTTCAAGTATTACAATTTAATTTTTTAGGTATTGTGTATTTTATTATCTTATAACAGTTACAATAATAATATTGGTGACAATTTAATTTTTTTTAGGTATTGTGTATTACTAAAAGTAGAATCCTATTCACTAAATCATGATGTCAGACGATTTATCATTGTCCGCAGCTACCAAGAATTTAAAATGAAACGTAATATTATTGTCCAAGAAGATCCAAGAAGCTACGGATCTTCTTGGATCGAAATTAGCCAATTTTTTTTCATTCTGAATCAACGTTCCCCTTCTTTTTCATGAATTAAGTTTTTTTTGATGTACTAAGGGTTAAGGGTAAATAATAAAAAATAGTATAAAAAAAAAAATTCCAGTCGTACTAAACAATAAAAAATAGAATTAGTGTTTCACTACCGATTCTCTACACAAATTTCGATTTCTTTTTTTAGGATAACTTTTGATTTGTACACAAAACTTATTATGCTTATTATGCTTAGATATTGAACAGTCTTGAAGTATTATATATAGATATTCAATTAACATATCTTGCATTGTTCTTTACGATTCTTTATGATAAAAAAAAAAAAATTCAAAAAATAACTTTTGGTCGTTTGAAAAAAAAATAAAAAATAAAAAATTAATGATCTTGGAATGATGTAATAAATTATGGAAATTTTAATCGTTGATCAAAAATGTCAAATATATTAAATATATTCAAATTTCAGGAAAACAATCAGGAATATACCATTTTAATAAATGTAATATTGATTCATTGAGACTATGATGACTATTATTAGTTTATTATTATCACACTAAGATTTTTTTCATTTCACGAAATTTATGCCAAGATCTAATCCGAAGGTCTTGTATAAAAAATTTCCAAGATTACTTAGATTATTTAGATTACTTTTGAAGGCGATATTGACGATTTGTGAAGCAATTCAAATGATAACATCTGATCATACATGATTACTTGTGGCACGAGTTTGCCACACAGTTTCCCAACGTCCATAAAAGACCTTCTTCATCCATCAGAGTTGTATTTGAGTATCCATCTGTCCCACCTACTATAACACATCCAATTCTATATCTTACCTACCCCCAATTTTTTTTTTCAATATTCGCTGTCCATATTTTATATAAAAAGGTATTAGATTGCTTCTATTATTTTTTTATTCTGAATTTTATTCACTTGCTTTTAATTTATTGGTATTGTAATCTTGAATGAAAATGTCTTATGTCACGACGAAAATCTCATTTTAATAAACTTCCTTTTTTATGTAATCTATTAGTAAACTCATATATAATATTTAATTACCATGGAAGACGAAGTAGCCGCCGTAAGTGATTACTTTATATATTATTTTTAACTCTCGAGTTTTATATTGTCGTCTATGCGATGACCTCGTCATCGAATACCGTTTGTTTTATTATTGATATTAAGAGTCATCCTTAATTTTTTTTTTTTTTCGTTTTTACATTCAACCTCCCATCTCTATATATAATAGCTCGTTATTGATAATGGTTCTGGTATGTGCAAAGCTGGTTTCGCAGGAGACGATGCACCCCGTGCTGTAAGTGAACTTGAATTTTTATAATGCGGATATTATTATTTTTTTTATTAAATGACCTTGTGTGATCGCATGGTGATAAAAATCATCCGAAATATATTTTTTTAAATGTAAAATTGTAATATATAAACAATATATGAATTCGTGTTAATCAGAGAAATCATGAAATTCATGACAATTTCAACAGAATTAATGAATTATATTTGAGAAAATGTTCTAACTTTAAAATATATTTGATCAAAATTATTAGGTTTTTCCATCCATTGTAGGACGCCCTCGTCATCAAGGTGTCATGGTGGGGATGGGTCAAAAAGATTCATACGTTGGGGACGAAGCACAATCCAAGAGAGGTATTTTAACACTCAAATATCCAATTGAGCACGGTATCGTGACAAATTGGGATGACATGGAAAAAATTTGGCATCATACATTCTACAACGAACTTCGTGTTGCACCCGAGGAACATCCCGTGCTTTTGACTGAAGCACCACTTAATCCCAAATCTAATCGTGAAAAGATGACTCAAATTATGTTTGAAACTTTCAACGCACCTGCTTTCTATGTTGCCATTCAAGTAAGTTACATTTTACTTAATTTGTACAACGATTCAATATTTTTATTTTCATGAGTTTGCTAAATTTTAATTTTAATTTTAATTTTTTTTTTTTTTTTTGAATTAGGCCGTTTTGTCATTATATGCTTCTGGTCGTACGACTGGTATTGTTCTTGATTCTGGAGATGGTGTTACTCACACTGTACCCATTTATGAGGGTTACGCCCTTCCACACGCTATCCTCCGTCTTGATTTGGCCGGTCGTGACTTGACGAACTACCTCATGATTATTCTTATGGAACGAGGTTATTCATTCTCAACTACGGCTGAACGTGAAATTGTTCGAGATATTAAAGAAAAACTATGTTATGTTGCCTTGGATTTTGAACAAGAAATGCAAACGGCAGCTCAATCATCGACTGTGGAGAAATCATATGAATTGCCAGATGGACAAGTCATTACTATTGGAAATGAACGGTACATATTAATTTTCGTAATTGATTAATTCTGTTTATATATCAAACTTATTTTAAATGTTTTTTCTTAAACTTAATTTTAGTTTCCGTGCACCAGAAGCTCTCCTCCAACCTTCATTCTTGGGTCTTGAGGCTCCTGGTATTCATGAGACTACTTATAACTCCATCATGAAGTGTGACGTCGATATTCGTAAAGATCTTTACGGAAATATTGTGCTTTCTGGGTATGTGATAATATTTATTTTTTATATATTTTTAATAAAATATATATTTATATTTTTCAAAATATTTAATCAATTTAATCCTTATATTCCTAACATCCGTATTACCTTTTATATTACTATTACGCAGAGGTACCACTATGTATTCTGGTATCGCTGAAAGAATGCAAAAAGAAATCACAGCGCTAGCACCATCTAGTACGTTATAATTTTTTATTTTTTATTTTTTTAATGTTTAAATCATGAATAATAAATATTAATTTTTGCAATTTTTGTATTATTTTTATCCTAATTTTCCTAATTTTCCTAATTTACAAATCAAACAGGCATGAAAATTAAGGTGATTATTTGAATTTTATTATTTTTAAAAAAAATTTTTTATTCATTTTAATTTCTTTAATAATTTTAATATTTCTAACATTTATAATAATATCTACGAATTTCAATCAGATTGTTGCACCTCCAGAACGTAAATACTCTGTTTGGATCGGAGGATCAATTTTAGCATCAGTACGTATTATTGTTTGAATATTAATAATAAATTTCAATTTTAATTAATAAATAAATAACTAACATTTTTATTATTTAATAATAATTTAGCTTTCTACATTCCAACAAATGTGGATCAGCAAACAAGAATATGATGAATCTGGTCCCTCCATTGTCCATCGCAAATGTTTCTAGACAAATTGTATACTTATTTTATTGTTATTATAATTATTATTATTATTGTTTTATGATCACTTAAAGTTTTAAGGTTTAAAGGGTTTCTTTCTTTTTTTTGACATATTAAAATTTTCAGCCAAAGTTAGGCCAAATAAAAAATAAAAATAATTTATGAAAATCAATCATCAAATATATATATTTTAATTATATTTTAAATATTTTGTCTTTTTGAGTCACATCCAATTTGTATTACCTTTTTCCAAATAAATTATTTTTTTATAACGATGCATTGATTTAATATTTTTTAATATTTAATATCTACTAATGCTAATAAATTAATAATGAATTATTTAATTAGTTTATAAATTTATTAACTGCATAATTGCGTTTATCACAATGCATATATATATATATATATATATATATATAGCTAATTAGTGGATCACTGTATTCAAATTAAGTTTAACAGGGTTTTGATTTTTCTTTCTTAAATCACATGTAAAAATCAAAATAATTTTTATTCTGTTCGTTTTTTCTTCCCTAAAATTACAATTATATATATATATATATATTTTAATTTTAAAATAAACTATATAATACAATTGGAATTGGAATAAATTTAATTAATAAATTTAATTACTCATTTAACATTCGAATTATAATTAGAAATATTCAAATATTATATCAATACAATATTTCATTATAAAAAATATTGAATAGAAATTCATAATAAACTGCCACCTGACACATTGTTCATTGAATGTTGTTGAAATTGATTGAGAGAGTGTGGTACATCATTTGAATCTATGGAAGATTGAAAAATGGCTGAAGAATCTTGAATTTGTTGAAATCCTGGAGACATTGAAAGTCTTCTAAAAGGATTACTATCTATAGGTATTAATGAATTATTTTGCATATTTGATGATGAAAGTTGTTGTTGAAATTGATTAAATTGATTAGCAGAATTCAAAGAATTCAAGGAATTCAAAGAATTCACAGAATTCATAGTATTCATAGAATTCACAGAGTTCATAGAATTCACAGAGCTAAAGGGATTTGTTTGATTAGATTGAAGTGATTGAAGTGATTGAAATGGATTGTGTTGTCCAATTGTTGAAACTGTTGAAACTGTTGAAACTGTTGGTGTAACATTAGGTGTCTCCTGAATAAACATTGTTGAACGAAATGGATTGGTATCTTGATTAAATGTAATTTGAGGTGCCTGTGGCTGATTAACTGAAAAGGGATTAATACCACCACCATAATTTATTGAACTTTGAGCAGAATATTGATTATTTAAATTATTATATGGATTATATGGATTTACAAATAATAATGTCTGTTCTTGTTCAATACTTGAGAAAAAGTCAAAATCAATTTTTGGAGATTTGGTCGTAACAGTATTATTATTATTATTATTATTATTATTGTTGTTGTTGTTGTTGTTGGTATTTGTAGATTTTTCCGTATCTATTTTGAAAATAATCAAATAATCTTTAGAATAAAACAAAATAAAAAGTATGAATCATTAAACATTAAGATATTTATATTTACTTGTATTTTTTTGTATGCTTTTGCTTTTAGGTACATTGTCAACTGAATTCGCTTGTTTATTATCGTTCTTTATTTGATTTTTATTTTCTTTAGAACGGCGGTATACTTCTTTATTGAATTCAAAATCTGGGTCATTAATATAATCTTCGAGTGCAATTGTAAGTGATGTCGGTGCCTATATTTGATGTGTGTATATTTAGATATATTTATATGTATTAATAAATTTATTCTATATTCAAGAAAATAAGATGAATAATAATAATAATAATTATCTAAGCTTACATGTTTAAGGTTCATTCCAGAAATAATTGACAAGCCTTTAGCTGCACCAAGAAAATCAACTACTTTTTCAGTTTGTTTAACAAATGTTTTATAAATTTGTAAAGCATCTCTTGCATCTATCTTTGACATTTCCATATAATGTTCTATTAAAATAAATAAATAAATTTATTTATGATAAATAATAAATAATTTTTAATTTGTTTTAATTACAATAATATGATTGTAATACTATTTATTATATTTACCTAAAACATTAATTACACCTTCATTAATTGCTTGAAAAAGTGATATTAAATCTTTCACAATAAGGTTAAATGCATATAATGTTACTTCATTGGATAATGCTGCTTCTAAAAAGAACTATATAAAAAATAATTTCAATCACTGTTTTCAAAGGCCAAAAGATTATTATGTGAGATATTTAACTTTGAATTTAACAACCCAAATTTAATTACAAACCTTGCACAGTAATAATGCATTCATTTGTTTTTGCACTATTTTAACCTCACGAAGAAGTCCTTTTGCGACTGTAAGATTTCGCAAACGACCAATTCCGTTATTCTCTGATAAAACTGAAATATAGTTTATTTTCAAATCTCGATAAACTTCTATACTTTCTTCTAGATATTTAGCATAAGAATGAATATTTTTTGTTTGTTCTATTCCTAAATAAGTTTACATGTTTAATAAAATTTTTTTAAAAAAAATATATATAATTATTTATTTCAGAAAAAGAAAAATTATATGTATATATAATTTTTAATATATATTTAAATACCATATCCCGATCTGGACCTATCTCCTCTATAGCTTGACACATTGAGAATAGTTGGTTCATTCATCAAATATATTAAGGCACGATTATGACCTTGACTTATTAAGATATGGATTACGATGAGACTTTTGAAAACTACCTTTTAAATAAAATAAAAAATTTAAAGTTAATAAAAAAATATTTTATAATTGGTTTAAAAAATTAGTTATTAAATTAACTTACTGTCCATGAATGTTCCTTCAACCGATTATTAAGGCATTTTAAAACCAAATCAAGACTGTCGTCATGTGTGGTAGCTGAAATTAAAGCTAAAAAACAAAAAGGGAATTAGGTAAGAACAATAAGAACGATAATAATATAAACTTATTAAAACAAAAAAAAAAAAACCCCCTTACCGTCTAAATATTTTTGTTTTGGGGCAGCACGTTTAGATTTGGTTGCTCCACGAACTGCTTTTTCCATTTTCTTTTTCTATTTTGGTTTAGATCTAAAATTGTAAAGAAATATTTTTTGTTTCGGAATATAATGATCACATGTATTTAATTAATTTAATTTAATCAATATAATCACGTGGTTTAGAGACTCTTTGGACGTTTCTTTGTGTGCGTAAACAGATAATTCATGTGATGAATAATTTCCTTCTTACATTTTCAATGACTTCCAAGACAATTTAACATTGTCAAATTCCAAGTATACTAAAGTACATTATGCACATGCGGTCACAAAAAGTATCTTCAATAATTTCCTTCCGATATTCAAATGATAAAATAAAAAATTAGGTAGTTTTCGAATAACTTTTTTTAAAAAATAGTTATCATTTTTTTTTTTTTTTTTTTTTTTTTTTGTTCCGAGTTCCCCAAGAACGCCGATTAACCGAATAAGAAAAAGATACCTCAATGTGGAAATTGACTTCTTTTTGTTTGACCACATGTTTAGAATAATAAACTATACAATAAACTGTAATAAAACCATAATAACTACAAATAAAAACGTCCGTGAATGTGCCTCAAATTCTGATTCGATGAACATACTTGTGTGGATCCTCAATAAACCAAAAATAATGTAGGTTTCTGAATTTCCCCCTTAAGCTCATCATACACTGAGCATTATAAAATTTTCTTTTATATTTCGGTAACGATATAATTATTATTAAAATAGATAGAATAATTTTATTCATAAGCTTTCTATCTTACCTTTATAAGTTTTTGAAACTATTTAAGTCGGCAAGATTAAGTAGGTTTAAAACCTAATGCTTATTATTTGATTTTTACATTTTGGTTCGCATTGCCGACAATATATAACTAAAACAAGTGAAAAGAATATTCTTTTTATTAAGACTCCAAAAATACAAAATAATAGAGTGGAGTCTATCTTTTTAGTCTTATAATAATTTAAAAAATTCACAGCGGAATTACATAAAGGCGCAATAACGTTAACGATTCTCTAAAATATTCGGTTGTATTACATACATGATGTCGCCAACCCAAGCTATTCATTTACCAAGTCCGCATCAAATTTTAAACGAAAATTACGAACAAGCTTCGCCTTCTAATTCTTTATCTTATCATAATAACGGGACTGGTTCTTCTTCTAATTCTAATATAAATAACCACTCAACTTCTCAGAGTAAGTGTCTCTCAAGTCATACTTATTGGAGAGAACGATGAAAACTTTTTCATATCTTCACATCTTTTGTATCTTGTTTTTGTCATGTTATTTCGAGTATTTCCTGACGAACAAGAAAAGAACAGGGAAAGCGGGAATTATCAAAAATAGCAATTTTAATTTATTACGTAATTTATAGTATATCACTAATTTTTTGCATCACTATTTTAATCACTTATTAAATAATAATATTATTAAGATCCACAGTATACAAATCTGAATCGACCCCATTCACCTTCGCCGTTATCAATGGAATCCCCGATGTCGGAATCAAAATATTCATTTCCTAATCCGACTCCTCCTCATGATTCAAAATCAATTACATTCAAATCATCCAATGATCAAAATATGTCCGTTTCATCAATTCCTTCTCCAACTTCCGATCCATTTCCATCACGTTCTCTTGCTCCACTTGAACCCCAACATTCTGCTATACCGCCTTATCTAACTGCTCAACGAAGGGGTTCTATTACTGATCCGTCTCTCCATATGTCAGTTCCGAACCCAGAACTTGCAAGACAATATTCCCAACCAGATGTTAATTTTCCTTCAACAACTGTTTCATCCGAACGTAGAGGATCATTTGTGACGGATCAATATCCACATTCACCATCTTCATCTATATCACGTCCTTCTTCTGTAAAAAGTGATCAATCTTTCGCTCCTCTAGAAACACGCAAACTTAGGGATGCATTACCATCAATCAGCGCTGGAGCGAGTCCAATTAGGGATGGTTTTCCGGGTCCATTAATGAACCCCGCATTTCAATCTCAATTACAACCACGACGTCATTCAATTGCTGTTGGTGAAGTGGTTGCACCTCTCAAAAGAAAAAATAATATTGGAGTTCCTGCTCCAAATCATCCAATTATGCCTGATGATTATCCCGTCAAACGAAGAGAATCTGTCGGGGATCCAAATATACAACGATTGTCATTGTATGATCGTAGAAATTCTTATTCTGCCCCATCAAGTCCTCCAGCGAGTAGCACATCAAAACTTAATGCACATGATGTGAATAATAATTTACAAGCTCATGCTGAATCGTGTTCAATGTCTTCTCAATACAATGATAATATTTCAGACCATCCAGGAGCAAGTAATATTTCGACAGGTCACCTCCCTGAACAAAACGATACAACACTTTCCTATCCTCATTTTAATAATTCGCGTTTATCACAAATTGTTCAAGAAGAAGTTAGCGCTCCCATATTGGCTAGACGTGCTTCTATGCCTGTTATGGCTTTTCCTTCACGATTTTCGGATCCCGCTCAACAAGATGGTGCTATGCCAATGGATGTTGATCGCTATCGTACTCAAATTTATCCACCACCTCATCACCCTACATACCATCCTTATGCTTATGACTATCCTAGTTATGGTCAATCTCAAGCTCCTGTAAAAGAAACCCCTTATTCACGTTCACCTGAATTAAGGATATCCCATAAGTTAGCTGAAAGAAAAAGAAGAAAAGAAATGAAAGAACTTTTTGATGAACTTAGAGATTCATTACCAGTAGACAAGAGTTTGAAAACCAGTAAATGGGAAATATTGAGTAAAGGTAAATTTTGTTATTAATAAATGCAATAATTCATATTTTTGTAATAAATTTTTAACAAGTATTTAATGATATGTTTTTTTTTGTGAATAGCCGTGGAATTCATTAACAATTTGAAACACAATCAAGATGAAATGTCCAAAGAAGTTGAATCGCTAAGACAACAGATTGCTGTTTTAAAGAACAGGTAGGATAATATATTAGCATTTGTTTCTTAAATATTTCTTCAAGGTAGCCAACATTAAAAAAAAAAAAATTTTTTTAATTATTTCAATAGTGACTCCAGCACAACACCGACATCATCGTAATATAGATGTTAAATAATTCGTTGAATAATTGAAAAAAAAAATTATTCATAAAGAATTTCAATTTTGGTTATTTATTTGTCATTACTTATACATTACTGTATCATATGTTTTGAGAAAAAATTCTCCTCTCCACCCTCTTTTTTTTTGTACATTTTCCTTTTTTTACATGACAATTCAGTATATATTTCCCTTCCTTTCCTTTTTTTCCCGAATGTAATTACTTTGGTTATTCTTTTTTTTTTCCTAGGTTTATAGTGATCACTAAATGATTAAATATCAATAAGTGATTTTATGTTTCTTTATTTCGACCATCTTCATTCGTTTGGAATGAAGAACATTTTTATCTATTCTCAAATTAATGAATTTGATTTTAAGAAATTACGTTAGAAGAAATTAGGTATAAGCTGTCTACGAAGGTTCATTGGTAATAATTCAGACAGCTTTAGATTATTTATTAAGTGTATTATATCTGATATGCTATAAATACAGTATATTATATGTTAAATATAAAACAAATTTATAATAAAATCTAAGAATGGTTTTCAAAAATAAAATCATGAAAAATCGAAGAATGAAATTAATGAATATTATTTTATTGAAAAAAAAAATACTGAAATATTTGATTATTTATTTGTATTTTTTTGAACAAATGAAAAGATGACGAATTTTACATATATTTAATAATAAATGAAAAAAAAATAAATATACACAGTCTAAAAACCAAAAAAAAAAAAAAAACGGGTAAAGGTTTATTCTACATTTATAGTCATAAATTATAATTTGTATAAATAAGTTGTTCGATTATTTATATTTGACTTTCCTGAATGTTCAATCAGTCTATGAGACATGATGAAATTGATCAATCTGGCGTAAATTGAAAACGAGGTTTAAGTAAGAATGCTCCTAATATCTACAATTGTGGAAAATGGCATTATCAATTGCAAGAAATTGCGATTGATACCTTTGAAATCCAGTCCATCATATCCTGTTTCGAAAAAGCTTGCAACATATATGCATTGTTGTTGGTATAAATAGAAAAAACGTTTTGTCGCTGTAGTACAATATAAATAAATAATAAATTAATTTCAATGATCAAATAAAATAAACAAATAATGGCTTACATATTAATAAATAAAAAAAAATTAATTATTTAATTACTTGTAACATGTTCTCTAAAGAATTATTATTATAATCAACTCGAACAGATGCAAGATTTATTACTCCTTGCTCTTCTGTTTCTTTTTGAGATTCATAAATAAACAAGTATGGTCTGTAAAAAAAAAAAAAATTATTTACGAAAAGCAAAATTATCAATTTTTTTCTAATTAAATAATTTTAAATTATTTTATTGAGCAAAAATTATAAAAATATTTAAAAATATCAAACTTCTATGAACGTACCTTCTCAAGACGTACCAACGCTTAATCCAATAATCACCGGCATTCTCCGGAGTAGATAGATACCCCTTTTTAGTTATTGTATCACTGAAAAGAATAAGACTTTGTTAGATACAAATTAGAATATTAAAATGTTTGAATGATACGTACGTCTTTGCGGCCATTCTAACTTGCGCAACTAATTTAGTTGGTTGTATTTTTTTGCATGTATCGTCTTGATGTGGTCCTGAAAGTGGCGGTTCTTGATTTATTACAATCTAAAAATATAATTATATATATATATATATATATATATTGATATATATATATTTAATGTATAATTTCACAATAAAACGTAATAATTAAGGAATATTGACCTCTTTTGATGTTCCCCATTTCTTTCTCCAAAGTGTTATGACTTTTTTAGCTAAGTCATCCTTTTTAGCTAAATCATCCTTTTTAGCTAAATCATCCTTTTTAGCTAAATCATCTTCGTTAGAACTACATTCAGATTTAACTTCAGCCGAAGAACTATAACGAGCCTCATGTAATTCAAGAATTTGCTTTGTACATTCAACGGCTTCTTTTCTACGAATAAGTTCACTTGTTTTTTTATAGTCCTTAACTAACGAAACCCCTCGAGGTTTCCAATCATCCAATATTTCTTGCCCTCGTACATATTTATGTTCAGTATTTAATCGCCAAAGTTCGGAAACTTTGCGTGTCATTGGAGGTTTGAGTATAATTGAAAATAGTCCACTAGATTTTGTTAAAACTTTTGATTGATTTAATAATTGAATCAATTTTGAAGGTGGTCTTGCTTCACGACCTTGGATTTGCACGGCAATATCCATATTAAATGAAACTGGTTCTATACATTTATCTGCTTCGACACACCATTTAAGTCCTAACAGTACGCGACTATTGGAATGTGTCGTTCTATTAAGAAAGATAGAATCATGTAAAGTACTATCCCATGAAGCTTGAGCAATTATGACGCTAGTACCATCTCTATTAAATTGAACATTTTGAGCTGGTAATAAGTTCATTTGTACATCATTTTGAACTGGAGATTCTGATAATCGACCTTTTCCATCAAGTAATCGCACTTGACCAATTTCCATCTTTGTTACTCGGCTCCATTGAAATTGTCGACCAGAATTATGAGTTAATGTGAGTACAATACGACGTTGAAGTCCTTGCCTTAAGAAAAATGCACCTGGATCAAGTGAATTCTGGGAAAGAACTTGAACTGGTACGTATTCTCCACTGGGGGCAAGTTCACAAACTTGAACCCATGCTACGACATCATGTTTTTCTTCAGCGACTAATTCATCTTCCGAACGTCTCTCTCTGGGAACCGAAGGTTCATATGTGTCATTACCATTAATTCCTCTACAAATCGATAGTTGATTATCCCATTGTTCCATATCATTTAAGACGGCGGGTTTCGTACGACCGAATACCTCAAATGCAAGAGTACCATTAGTAAGCACTTCTAACATATTAGGTGAAACGACCATTTTTAGAGGTTGTTCAAATTTAAATGCAATTGGGTCATTTCCAAAATCACTCATAAGCTCAGTGGAATATATACGTTCATCTTGTGACATAGGTAGAACATTTCCAAAGGACGATAACTTAAATTGTACATGAACTTGAGTAAACATAGATTCTTTAATTCCAGAAATCTCTATTATTTTAATCTCAAAAATAACATGACTATTAATAGACAAAGTTTTAGATAATTCATTAGGTCTATCTATTGCAAATTCGTTTGATTCTTTTGGCATGTTTGAATCGTTTGGTATTTCTTCTACAAGGAACTTAATTCGAACGCGGCAATGTCCCATTATATCACCAGAATATCTACGAATAATAGGAGCATCAGTCTCATGTTCTGTTTTCCAATGCAAGCATGATAACCCTACTGAGGCATTACCAATAAAAGTGAAATATGGGCAAGGGTTTTCATAAAATGGATCTTCCCAATTAAAATGTTTACTATACTGTGGACGATCAACATAGTTGTATAAATTACGCATCTTTTGTAAACGGGCCTTAAGTTTATCAAGTGACCACACATATACTACATTATTTTTAGTGTCGATTACTTTAACACCGATAGAAGGTTTTTTACAAATGAATAATGAAGTGTCCTCATTATTATTATATTGGTTAAGTGCGGAAGTACTTTCCCAAAATGAAACAGGATTGGTATAAGGTTCATCTTCAATGACTGTGAATTGATAAAGAATTTTTTTTCCAAGTTCCTTACTTATAACATTGGCTTCTTTTAATATTACAGCGTTACTCAGTATCGTTTCAGCCATCTGAACGAACCTTTGGCGTTTCCACCTTGTAATTGCCATATGAATAAGGCGTAATTCTTCTTCAGTATAAGATGGATCATCTGATGGTAATTTATAATCTTCATGAGACATTAGAGATTGTCTTTTCATTTTCCTTTGAAATTCATCTTCTCTTAACCTTTGCATTTCTTCCTGAACCATTTTTAATTTTTCTTCCATCTGTCTTTTTTCAGCTTTCAATTCATCCGTTTCAAGATTTGATTGTTCAAGGAAACTCATTTTCTCTTCATATGCTTGTCTTTGTTCATCGAGTTTTTGTTGCATTTGTTCTTTGATATGTTTAATTGTTTCGGATTCTTTGACATTTTTACTTGTATCCGATTCTTCTTGGGAAGAAGTACCATCAGGACTGGCTTTACCCGAAGATTCACCTTCATCATTAAACTCACAGTTAATACTATTTCGACTTTCAGGACGACATTTTCGAGCGGTTTGAATCTTTTTAATATCGTCCATAAGTCTTTGCAGATCTTCATCTGGTAAAGTACCAAATGTTGGATCAGCCCCTCCGGTATTTATATAATGAAGAGCAACTTCTCTTCTTGCAAAGTTCCAATCTATCACTGCTTCTGACATAAGTGATGCAGTTGATGTTGGGGAATCAGGGGCTTTGTCATCCCCAGTAGGTGTCGGACTATTAGTATTTATCCTAAGTTCACTAAATTGTCTCGATTTAGCTCGTTCTCGCCTAACTTCCTCAGGGTTATTAAATCGAAATACATGAAAATCTCCGAGAATTATGCGATATCCAGATTTTAATCTTTTTAATTTGTTTATACGCATCCCGTTCACCATCGTTGTACTATTTAATTCAGGATGTAATGTTACGACACCATCAATATTTTCAAAAAAGCAATGTTCCTTCAAAATGTTTTCCCCACTTAAACGTATTTCGGGTTGTTTTTCAGAATCTAAATGACCAACACGAGTTTTACCGGGTTTAATTTGATAGACTAAACATTCTGACATAAGTGGGTCTTCATTAAGATTGACAAGATGTGGAACTTTTTTGGGAGGATGTACTCCTATAGAATTTTTTTCTACCATAATACCAAGTTCTTCCAATGTCTTTTCTCGTTCGCGTTGAATTTCCTCGGTCTTCCTTATCTTCTCTTGCCATGTTTCATTCACTTCTTCCATAAGTTTTTCTGATGCTTGAATTTGGTCAATCAATTCATTTTTTGTCTTTTTTATAGTATTTCCATTTGCATCTTTTAATGTTACCATTTCGCTTGAATCATCAGCGCTCATACTATGATCACGTTCGATATGTTCACCGTCTTTAATTCCAAGTTTGCTTCGTAACAATGACAATTCATCTTTAAGCTCACGAATAAGTTTCGCATTGGGGTCTTCATTGACAACTGCTTTATTTTTGATTTTCTTAGCAGCATCAGCATAACGTAGAGTACTAAGTGTTTCATCATAATCAGCCGGAGATATAGCCGCTATCATAGCAGTTTTAGAGTTACCACCTAAACTATCTTTTAATAACCAGGTTAAAATCTAAAGTTAAAAAGAAGATAAGATCTATGAATGGATTACCTCTTGGAGTTATCAATCATAATAATAAAATTTAATAATAATTAATAATAAATAATAATAGATATTTACAGAATCTCTGTATGGTACAAATGCATCTCCTTTTTTGCCTTTTTTACCAGAAGATTGCTCAGCAAGAGCAGCGATAACTTTTCCCAATGTAGTCAAGGATTTGTTAATATTAGCACCTTCCTTTAAACGTTGTCCCGTGGCACCCGTAGAATTTGCACGTTCTGAACCAGCCAAATCTACAAGACTTCCCAATGAAAAAATCAAAAAATCAAAATATTTGGTAAATAATAAAACATAAATCATAGAATGAATTAAAGATTAATAAATAAAGTCTATACCTTATGCGAGCAACCTTTTCTGTATCCATACCAGTTTCGATATCATGACGTTTTTGCGTAACCAATAAAGTAAATACAGCATGAGATCGACTTGAAGTTTCGTTCATATTAGTTGCAGCCACAGTTCTTGCCTGTGTTTAATATCCAATTGTAATTAGAAATATTTAAATAAAACAATAATAAAGTAATTAAAAACAATATATCAAATAAAATACCTTGTTACCCTCGTCCATCAAATTCTCGACATCTTGGAATGAAGTCACAATCAATTTTGACAAATCTTCTACATATGGCCCGAGAGCAGGATGTTCTCTTACTTTAAGATTTCCTTTGTTTTTAGGATTTAACAAATCCCTGACACGTTCATTGTAAATCTCGATATAAGAGACTTGGACTTGGTGCGTAACATTTTCATCAGTATTCCTATTAACGCGGTTAAATAATTCGCAACATGTAAGCGGAATAATGCCTTTTTCCTCGCCATAACCCATCTTTTAAAAAGAAAACATGTAAATATATTTAAGAAGAGAGAATCGAACAAATTGACATATCACCAAACGAATTTATATTATATATCATACAAATATTCATTTATTAATTACCATTGAATAAGATTTTCCTGCTCCAGTCTGACCATCTAATATATATATATATATTAAAAGGAATTGATACAAAATTAATTATAAATAATCGGGACTTAACAAAATTTTACAAAATTTTTTATTAATTTTAATAAACCAAATTTTATAAACAAACTTACACGCAAATATACAAGTATTATATCCTTCAAAAGCATGATTTAATAGTTCTTCTCCAAGGTCGTTATATAAATGTGCTTGAGTAGCATAATTGGAGTCATTTTTATCAAAAGACCAATAAGACTTATCAAAGGTAAATGCTTTGACGTCTTCACCATCTTTCTTTGCGTTTTTATTTCCGTCATTTATTTCTGGTCTTGTGATTATAGTTTGATTGCCTTCCATTCGGATGAGACATTTTGCCCCTCGGGCTTTTTCTGTTAAAAAAATATGAAATATAAGGTTAAATAAATAATAACACGAGTTTCTACTCTGGCTAATTTTATTAAATAATAAAGTAATACTATAATAATAAAAAAGTAAATTTTTCGTCAAACAGATCAGTCAAGTAAAAACCATCCCAAAATACCTCGAGAATTTAGAGGACGACATCTGACTACGACTTTAATATTTCCAGACATATTATTACAAGCTTATTTAATACAATAAGGTTTTTATCGAAAAAACGCTTTACAGTACTAGTAGGTCAGTGGAATTGAGAAAGATGAAAATAAAATTTGGTTTTTATAATAGTACAACTAGGAAAACGAACACGAGAAGGTATCTAAGGTAAGTTCTTTCGCGAATTAAAAAAGAATAAATTCAATATAACTTATAGCTAAGCGATTAATATATAATAATACAGTTAATATTTATAATTTAAAGTGGTGTTGGCAAAGCATATTGAAAATGGGAATTGCAAGAGTGCCAGGCCATGAATCACAAGGAAACCAAGAAACGGCGAAATTTACAATGTAAGTTGTACAAAAACACCATGTCACATGTAAATTAGCGATCGAAATCCTATTATCAAATTACTTATTGTTCTTTCGAGTATAAAAATTTGGTGATCAATTCAATTGAAAGGTGTAACCATATATATAAAACTTGAATTTAATTTTTCAATTTAAAAATAAATATGTGAACAAAGAAATTTATTCTAGTTTATTCTTCAAATTTTTTTTTTTTCTTTATATATTTTTTTTTTTTTTGCCAAACTTACAAGCAAATACAAAATGTAAATTTTTTTGATTGCAATACAAACAGTGTACGTAATACTGCAATTTATAATTGCAAATACCATCTTTAGCTTCATTAAATAAATATAATATTTAGATAAATTTAATTGTTGGTTCGTAAGTGATAAAAAAAAAAATTGAAAAAATTGAAGAATTGAAAATTAAAATTTGAAAAAAAAAATTGAAATACCCATATTTAGAAATATTTTAAATTCGTGATAAAATTTAAAAAAAAAAATAACTAAATTCATTTGAGTTATAATTTTGGTCTATGTAAAGATAAATTTGAATATTTTATTGCTATAGGTTAAAAAGAATTAAAATTTTCTTTAAAGATATTTTATTTGTCTTTCTGCATAAATTTAAATAGATTTTAATTTTCTATCCTTGTGAAATGTGATGTGGGGGTAATAAATTTTTCCAACGTTTTAACTCAAATTTAAAAAATAATTTAAAATCAGGAGAACATGATGAAAATGATTTTTTTTTTTGAAAGAATTACTACTCGTTGTAATCTAAAAGTATAGGAATTGAGTAAAGAGAAAAGTAAAACGGGAGATATATAAAAAAAAATTTTTAAATTTTCAAAATATTCGAGAGAGGAAAATCAATTTATTATTTCTCCGGCATTACACAAAATATTATTGGCCAGAATTTAAGTATATTAATTATACCATATATTATATCATATTGCATTATCATTTTTAATTGTGTCACGATTCGAAGTTGGCGTAACGCATATCAATATTGAAAGAAAAAAAACAATAGAAATAATTAAGACAAATTAAGAATTCCGGAAATCAAAAAGATTTATCAGTACATTTATTGTGTAAATCTTAACATATAAAAGATAGTAAAAACTAAAATGCTAACTTGACTTGAAATAGAATAAATAACAATAATAATAATAACAATGTTACTAAAAATTATTTACGTTTTGAGTCCACCTATTTACAATTTATATGCAATAAAAAGAGAATAAAAGAGAATAAAAAAAAAAGGTATAAAAGAATATTAAAAAGGAATGAACAATTATAAAAGAATATATGCGGGATATGTGTGAAATATGAGAAATATGAGAAAATATGCGATATTTGATATGTGAAATGAAGAGGAAAATAAATTAGATAAATGAGACCTAAATAAACTGACAAAATAATGATAAATTTATATTAATATATAAAGTGTATTTTATTAGAAAATATACATAAATAATAATGTTTTTTCTCCCAGACCATTTCCCGACCAAATCCCAAATTACTTCCAGAAAATTCCGTAACACCACAATTTATACTTTATTTGTTATTGTTATTTATAATATTAAGAAAAAAACGTATCTACCGTATTCCGTTTTTGTTTTTTCGATCCATTATTATTATTATTATTATTATTATTAAATGACGAATTTCTAGATGCTGCTGGTGATAATGTACTTGTGGTAGCATTATCATCGCTACTTCCGGCATATATCATATGAGAATATTTTACTACTGAATCATATTGTAATGCAATTATTAGGGTCAAACATCCAAAGGCAAATGATATATCATCAAGAATGCGTGTTATCCAGAAATTGTCAATAGTCGGTGGTAGGAATATCGTGAATATTGTATGAATGGTGATTAAGAGCAACGATAAGATCAATAATATTGTAATAATAGCTGACTATATCAAGTTATAAATTAAAAAATCAATAAAATTCATGTTTTAAATTAAAGTTATAATAATAAATTGTCATAATTACCTTGAAAATTTCTTGTTTCGTTTTTGCTTTTCGTATTCGAACATTAACTCGTGGTATTACAATAGTATGAAATGGTAAATGTTCATATTTTCTTGCCAATAACATAATAATTCCAAATACCGTGTATGACAACACCACGATAAATGTAAAGACTGATTCCATCACAATAAATACAAATTTAGATACATTTTTCCCTAAATTGATCGTTAAAGAGAACTCGAATATTATAAAAATAAATGACACAATTTTAATCAAGACGGCCAAAAATAATCCAATTAAGAAAACACGACTAAGTTTCCGAACTCGAGGTGCTCGGTAACTTAATTCTTCTGATATATTTCGTGTAGCTTTTATCCTAAAAAAAAAAAAGAAAAAAGAATAATCATTTAATAATGATCTTTATTTCAATGCGAAAACAATATAATCTTTACTTACCAAGGAAATAAGAAAATCGCGTAACAAAGGCACAAAATGAAATATCCTGACATTTGGATGGTCGCATATTCAAGTTCAGATAAACGATCGAAACGTATTAACCCCGGATCATATTCTAGTATCACCAAGAAAACTATAATAATAACAATAATACTTTATTTAATAATGAGTATTGATAACCAAGTATAATAAATATTAATTACTCACGTGCAGAACTTGAAATAACTCCCACCAATAACCATGGTCTCGGATTTGCCAATGCAAATCCATATCTGTATATACTCATCAACAAAATATATAATGATATTATTATTATACATCCGTATAGAATTCCAAAGATTATTGTCCATATCAATAAACCTTTACTATCGATTAATTGAATCCATGGTCCAGAATCTATTATAATTAATAGAATATAATTAGATCCATCATTTAGAAGACCAAGAAGAAAAATTATCAAATGAATGCTATAAGTTATAATTATTACCTGGAGTAGCTATCACGTAAGATGTTTTATTTAAAAGATCATTTACTTTATTGACATCTATCGCTTTAATTAAAATTAATGTAGGTGCAGCTTTAGAAAGGATTCCAAGGTTTCCATTATATGGTTCTCTTACTCCAGGATCACCTTTATTTGCGGAAGCGAAGATTACTATTCGCAAACTACACTTATTTGAAATGTCATGTGAGGTAAATTCATTCACGTGGTCCTCTCGATTTATTATTGTGTTAGAATTATTTGAATTAGCCTGATTTGTAGATGGTATTTGAAGCCATGAATTACTTATTGAAATAAGAAATAAAAACAAATTTTTTCATTTTAGATTTACAAATTAAATTTCCTATCTTGGAAAGCTATTAAATTCAGGTATGACAATTAAGAAATTGGTACGCTAATCTTTTTCTTTGTTATTACGTTATTAAAACTTTTTTATCTTACCTGCTAACAACATCTGCATAAGAAGTACAATCAGAATTATTCAATCCATCATTGAAAGGAACCAATAAGATAGAAGTATCATTTGGAATCGGTTTTAAAGTGCAAGGTTTTGACTTATCTCCAAGAAAAGATGCAACATTCAAACTACCATTTACGGGACTATCAAAATTACAAAAATTATTCACCCACATAAAGTCCACAATTGAAAATGTTCCGAGGGAAGAATTATTTGTATCATATAGAAATAAGCTCGCGTGACAGACTTGGGTGAATATAATAATAATGAAACAAACTAGAAGGACGCGTGTACATAACTTCCTCTTGTTGTTTGGACGGTTTATACGCCCGAACATAGCATGAATTATTAATGGCAAATATTACAATTTTGTTGGGTTTTTTAAAGTGAAAATTGTGTGTAAAAGATTAAGATCAACTTGGATATGAACACACAACACACCAATTAAACTTTAATAAAAGAAACATAAAATAAATGCCAAGTTCGGGCGTTAATAAAGAAAAGCGTCAAAAGTGAAGCATCAAAAGTGAAGCAAAAGTGAGGAAACCCAACTAATAAATTGTATCCGCAAGTAAAGAGGAGAAAGAGGCCAAAATTCAAAATTTATCTTGGGGAGTTGCATTTTTATAAACAATTCTGCAGATTAACTAAAATAGATGATTTCCTTATCATCATCGGACAAAAAAAAAATAAAACAATAAATATAAATATACTATATAATTTATATGAAATACAACTATAAAAGCTCATAATTTCGGAAGATTAAACCCGTTTAACCATTTTGAATCTACTTTTTTTGTTTAAAATTGTTACCAAGAGGAGAATTTTATTTATCAATTAATAAAATATTGCACATTTTTTTTAAATAAAAGGAAATCTGTAAAAATCCTATTTTAGGTATATTTAAGTAAGGAGCCTCATACACTATTAAACTATATTAAACAGTTAGTTTATACATCTCAACAATTATATTATGCCAGTAATGAATTTTAAATTTGGTGATGCAACTCGCGAATTAGATTTTGATAAAGAATAAATTATATAATTTAAATTCTTGATAAAAAAAGAATAAAGAAATAATAATAAAAATTTAATTTCATTAATATATGCTTTTTTTTTTACACCACATAAATGTTTAATGCCTAATATACTTATCTTGGTTTCTTGGTTTAATAGAATTGTTTATAATTTATTAAGAATTATTTAGAATTAAATAATATTTATAGTTTAAATGATATTTATAGATTAAAATTGTGGTGATCAAACGTTAATTTGAGTAATTTGATAAAACCTTTATTAGCTTTATTAAAATAAAGGAATAAACAATTTCCGCGTTCATAAAAAAAAAATTTCTTATTCATTATTCTCCTTCCTTGCATTATGAAACCGTAAAAAAAAAAATGTTCATGTATCTAATTTTTAGAAAGAATTTAAATAGAATAACTCGTAAAGTAAAATTATAACAACTAAATGCTGGTATGCCTAGAACTCAAATTCTCAATTCGAAAGAAATCACGTGTATATAATAAATTAGTAAATGATATCCTCCACACGATATGCAAAGTTTAATTAAATGCATATTTCATATTTATTGCTACCAGTGAACATAAAGATATTCAAACAAACTACCATTCGTGAGATTCACCTCTAAAAGTTTAGTAAGTTGTTACGTTACGGTTGAGAGAATATCGAGAATCGAAAATATCTAACAAAAAAGATGGATTAACATTTATACTAAGAAATGACAAAAATTCTTTTGTTGTCTCGATTTTTATTTAATTCAATAAATATATAGCAAATATCGAGTTGAGTTTCATTCAATCCAGTATCTGAACAGGAATTTTCACAATATGATCTACACAATCAAATCATTAAAAAGAAAAGAATGAAGATAGGAATAAACAATAAAAAAATTATAACAATAACAAAAAGAAATAAAGAAAGGCAATTTGCGTCTATCTGATTATCTATGCATAGTTTTGGGCTCTTTGTATTTGCATTCTTTTGTTTACAGATATGTTAAAAATAAATATTTTTAAAAGGAAATTATTGCACTTGACCAGATGACCCCTTAGTATTTATATATTAATTTATAATTTATAATCATTTGGGAGAAATCTCTGGGTGGAACTGCCCCTCTAATTTTTTTCTGTTTTAAATTAATTAGAATGACAATCGTACAATATTCTTTATAAATTCGGAATTCTAAATTTAAACCCGAATTCATTACAAATAAAGTAATTAATAGTAATTATTGTTAATATTTCCTTTTTTAAATTTAGCACCATCTTTGTTTTTTTATTTATTTTTTGCTCATGCCGTATATAGAAAATTTTTTAAATATTTTTAATGGAAATAATATAATTAGTGAGCATGAAAAAAAAATTTAATAAATAATACATCTTTGAACTTTCAATTCAAATTTATTTTGTTTTTTTTTAAAAAAAACAATTGACTTAATATTTTTAACATTCATCCTCTACCTCAAGTTGATTACTCAAAATGATATCTCGATCACCTCCATTACCAAAAAAAAACAAAACAAAAAAAGACCTTGAAAGGCAGAAACAAATCCTTAAATCTAGATTCCAAAATTATAAACTCATCAGTGACGTTGGGTAAGGTATCAACTTCAAAAAAATAAAACTTAAGACCTTACTGGAATGACCAAGTAAAGAAATGGTCTCAGAACGCGGCGGCCAAAATTTCTCTCTCTGGGGCCTCCATTATCCTCTCATCTGACCACCAACCTCTTCCTCCTTTTCGTCGCAATGTCAATAACACAAGGTATACCCTTGCAAACGAACTCCTTACAGTCGTGACACCAGAAACTGGTTCCCTACAACTCTATTCCAGATGAATGAATATGGATATATATCTTCATCTATTAAATGCAATAAAGGAGAGTAACTGTGTACTGAAAAGAACAAAAAATGAAAGAACGATTGATAAAAATATGAAGCAAAAAAAAAAAACAAAAAAATTGAAATAACTGTGAATTGAATATTATCAATTAAAACATATCTAAATCATTTTCAGAAAAAGTTTTGAAGAGATAACTTGAATTGATGAGATTTGCTTATAATAATGTTATTAGATAGAACAAAATCATCATTTTTGTCTAATAGTTCTAAACATTTTAAATAAATAAAACTTCAAACACTTCATGTATATGAAAAGAATATAAATTTCTTTAAACAGTTGTATAGCTAATAATAAGAAAGTAAATTTTTTAAAACAAAAATCAGGATTTTTTTTTTATTGAACTATTTTTTCAGGTTTTATCATATTCTGAAGAATATTTTTGAAATATACAAACCAAAATATATTTTATATAAAAATTTTGTCCTAAAATTGTTATTAAATAAAAGAGCATGAATTTTAAAGGTAAATGTTAAATAGTCAAATAATTGATAATATCATAAGTTTATATGTCAGTATAAATTTTTTGCTAAAATTTTATCAAGTACTAAAAACTAGAATACAGGCACAGGTATAAAATACAACAGTTTTAATTCAAGAGCCAAATACACCAGTATCTAGTCAAGAGCCAAATACATTAGTTTCTACCTAAGAATTAAATATACAAACACCAAATGAGTTGAAAGGTGACTTTATTTTATTTAACCTCAATATTAAACAATTAATCAAAAAAATTTTCTAACTGTTGATTTAATTTGAAAATAGAACTTAGTTTGAGAAAAAAAAATACTTTTTATTTATAAAGAAATAGATAATGGCTTCAAATTTTATAAGAGACAAACATCCTGATAATTGTTTCATCCAGATTGAACATCTCTATGTCAAATTATGGGTATGTCAAAAATCAGTTGATTTCTCTTTACTATAAGACCTATTCCAGATAATTAACAATCAATTCTGATTGGTTAAAAAATTTATCAGTAAATTTCAATAGACAATAATTAATAAAGAATTTTGCATTTTTGACTTCACTCCCAATTTGTGAAGTGTAAAATAATTTTTACTAATATATTTCTAATATAGAAAGAAAGATCTAGTTCTTGATTACATAATAATATGTGTTTCATTCTGTTATTATTATTATTTACAGAGTTGTTTACCTTTAAAGCTAAACATTTATAAAAAAATTCTGTTATAAATTCTAATCAGAATTATAAAAAATTTATAGAATAAATTTTTTATAAACATTCTAATTTAAACACAAATAATTTTACAAATATCAATAATACTGAGATGAAATGTTGTTAATTGAGATTTACCTTCAAAAGAATTTGATAAACTAGTAACTAAAAGTAGAAAAAATATATATAGCTAACACTGTATAGCTAACACTAAAACAACTATACTAAATATACTATTGTTGAACAGGTTATATTATAAAAGAAGTATAAATATGAAGGTTTTATTATTACGAATTTACTTGAAAGATGTTAAAAGGGATGAAATTTTTAATAAAAGATATATGTTATTAAGATAACATTTCACTAAGAAAAGTTACTAAGATAAGTTATAAAGATAAAACTATATTATATAAGTCACTAACACAAGTCAAATACAAAAGATATGCCATATCAAAAAAAGATTCCAATTTTAATTGATTTATAATATAAAATGCGATAGGACAGTCAATTAATACTGGTTTTTAGCTAATTTATAACATAGGAATCACCATTTGATATAGCAATTCTTTTGTATTTAACTAGTGTAAAACAAAAACTATAACAAATACTAGTTACAAAAGCAAGAGTAATTCATTAAGAATTATAACAAAGTTTCACACAAAAACTATATAAAAGACAGATTCACTAAGAATTTAAAAATGTCATTAAGACTAAAACATAATTCATACAGAATTGTAAATTACAAAAAATTTTATTAATTACAAGTTGAAAAATTGAAAACTGAGAAGAAAGGAATTCAGTTCTTTATATATATATTTGAAATTGTAATAGATTACACTGTAGACTACACTAATGCATATACTATTAATTATACTAATGTATATACTATCTATTATTATACGTGTTTATACGTGTTGCCCAAATCCCAAATTACTAGTATTTGAAATTTGGGATTTGGGATTTCGGCAAAAAATACTAATCATAATTTGGGATTTGGGATTTGGGATTTCGGCATTTGGGA